>ML796471.1:232279-270253 GCA_009831015.1 Picea engelmannii
ACAAAAAATCTTAAACATTGAAACTAAATAGAATAAGTCACTTCATCAAAGAGGGTCATGTAAAAGTATAATTTCAATTGTAACAAGTCCTCAACCTTCACCCAGGAGCTACCCAATCTTAAAATACATAATTAAATCCACATAAAAATTATAAGTGGTAACCCTATATTCAATTCTTCACTAAAGTTATATCCCAAAGAACCCTACACTTCCATTTTCTAAAAATCGGGTTTTTAGTCTATGTCACTCTATAGGATCCATACCAACTTATAATCGACACTGATATCAAATAGTAGTGGATGATGATGATAATGAAACTCAAAAATAGAAGAGGATGAATACATATATTTTCTAATTAGTTACAAACACATTAATGCTAGGAGCAAATGCCAATAAAGAAGGGAAACTATAAGATGAACATCTACTTTTCCAAATGTCTCTTAAATGTTGTGATATATCAAATAAGTCATAAAATCCTTCATCCACTATATATCTTTCCCATGATCGTCTCACCCAAAAACCATGATACTATTGGAGAGTTAAGCTAAGTATAACTAGAAACCCCCTCCCAATAAAATCCTAAGAACTTTATTTCCCCCTCCAATTGACTCTTCCTCTAATTGGGCTTTCTTTGATGGTGCGTGTCAAGGAAATGTGGGGATGGGGTGGTTCTCCATTTTTCTTCCTTGCATTTTTTTCTTTAAAATATGGAGTGAGTTCTAGAACAAATGACATGGCTGAAATTCTTTCCATGTGGTTACTTCATAAAATAGTTGCAGAGAAAGGGATCAAGAAGATCCAAGTGTTGGGTGACTCCAAGATGCTTATTAACTAGGAAAACAATAAATGAAAAATTATTGGCCTAGTCTTCGGGTCTATTATTCAAAAAAATATTGGAGGTAAAATCCCTTTTTGATCACATCACCTCTTCCCACATTTACTAGGAATTCAACACTCAAGCAGATTCCCTTTCAAAAGGTGCTCTCTCATTGCATGAAGGCTCTTTGTTGTCATAGGAATTCAAGGGTGTTAAACCCCTGTCTAAAGATTTAGATTATGTTCTTTGAGGAACTTTGGTTATTATTTTTTTGATCGTAGGATGTTATTGTTTGGTATTCATGACCTCATCATTGTTGTTTATTCTAGAAGCATTGGACAACTATACTATGTTTTTGATATTGTGGAGGTCTCTCTCTAGATAATTGCTTTATATCTATGTCTTGTTGGTAGTTTCGTACTTTTTTGAAAGGACGTTGACTATTAGAGGCTTCTTCACTAAGAATTAGTCAATGCATACTTTGATTTTTCACTAGAAATATCAAGTATACATATTTTTTTCCTTGATAAAAAAAACTTTATCCATGCAAGATGGATCAAGGTTAGGTGATTGTAGTCAAAGATGCCCAACTCAAGTATCAAAATCAAAGTTACAAATCTTGATTCAATTTTCTTTTATGTTTTCAATTTTTTGATACCATATGCTCTATTGTTCTAATATCGATATTGATGTGTAGATACCAAAACAATTGGCCCTTCCAAAAACTAGGTAATGATGCATTCTTCGCTTTCAATTTTTTGTGTTTGTAGGTTTTATCGTGTAGTTATTATCTATCAAATTTCCTTAGTAGTTGAATTGGCATTACTTGATGCACATGTTGACTTGAATATAGTGAAAGATAAAATTTATTGATTGAGATAATAATATCCACTCATTCAAATTCATCTCGATCCTATACTTATACTATATATAAATCTTTTATGATGGTTATATCCTAAAAAGATTATCATGCCATATTAGTTAGCTCTGTAAGTTTACCTTATGGTTAGTTAGGGACATTGATGCCTTGATCCCAATCTATCATGATCCACTCAATGTTATGTGTTGGTAAAATAAACTCTATGTTTCATTGACCTTGATATACTTCCATATTGACCCATTCTATTTATAATGGCTAATCATAGAAAATTTGACAAATTTTGTAGAACATCATCCTTCCTAATCCTTGAAATGTCAATTGTAATAGTACTATTCTACAAGTTTCAAACACGTTACATGATGGTTGTCTCCAAATTCCAATATAAACTTAGTTTTACCAAAATCTTTTAATGGGCATTAATTGTATGAAGGGAAAGTCTCTTAGTTGGCAACGATAATAGTAGTAAGTTGAATTATTCATCTTGCTTGATAATGATAAAAGTGTCACTACGTACATGAATATTTAAATCATATTGAATTGATAATTTTTCTTGGATGCTAATGGTATGATGCATTGCATCTATGTATATCTAAAACCATGGTGGAGTAAATCTACAATTTGGTAAATGGGTGATGTACAACCCAAGTAGAAACATTTTCATCTCTTAGCTTGTGAGTCCTTCATAGAAGCATAAAGAATTAATATTTGCAACTTCATCTCTTAGCTTGTGAGTCCTTCATAGAAGCATAAAGAATTAATATTTGCAAATTGCAGTGGTTATAATATACTTGCATTCCTTGTATTCCATTGTGTTGGGGAAATTAATAGCTATGCCATCAAAGTGTTGGTTTGGCTTAATGTACACTTGGTGGGTCCCTATTTTCATATTTGCATTGCTAAATTAGTTTGTTTATGAGAACACTAATCCATATTTTCATTCTTAAATCACTTTTCATTTACATTTCCAAATTTCTATACAATTTCATTGTTTCCATTCAATTAGCAGTTTGTGTTGAACTTATGCATATACTAAGAGGGGGTGAATTATTATAAGACACTTTTCACTTTATTTAACCATTAATCAATTATTCATTAACACATATAAACTCAAATCACGATACACAAAATCTAATGTGGAAACCCTTGTGGGAGAAAACCACAAAAACTTATCTTTATAAATGTTTGTAAGCACCAACCTACAATTACAAATCTTATAGGTGTCAACCTAAAGGAAACACCAATATCCTCAGCTAAGCACCAACTTAGAAAGATATTGTATAGGTACCAACCTACTGGAGACACCAATCTCCTTAGCTAAGCACCAACTCAACAAGATATTGTGTGGACACCAACCTACTGGAGACACCAATCTCCTCTGCTAAGCACCAAATCAGTAAGACTTGTATAGACACCAATATAAGATATTCATACATAGAGTACTTCTGATTTCACATGCATGCTTCATACTTCATGCATTTCACATCATTATCATACCCCTAACTTTCATGTTATGGCGCTTCTCCTTGCTTCATACCTTAGACATAGCTTCAAACCATAGTCAAAATTATCCTTCATGCCCTAGCAAACCTCATAACATCATTCCTAGAGTATAATTCCAGACTACAACATCACAACCTCAAAATAGTGCACTTTGTAGCATCATAGACCTCAATCCTTCATAGCGCACCCTTAAGGCTCCAAGAAAACTGCTCGTGTGCACATTTAGACCCCAAGAATACTCTCTAGTTTTTCTTGTGGACCTCAGATCTCTTCTATGCACCTCACACTTGATCTTCTTTCTTGGATTATCTTCAAATGCACATATCTATCATGTATTTATATTGTTTTTATGCTCACTTTTAGGGCCGACCTATAAATACTAGCTGGGCCAAATTGAACTTTCTAGTTGGGTTGTATGACCAAAAAATTCATATCTCCTCAATCCTAAGGAGTTGGAGGGAGTTCCATATACCATTGGAAATTTCTCAGAATAATATTTAAAAACACATAACCTATCCTCCCATTTGAGCTAAGTATTTATAGCAAAAATTACTTCAAATATAGGGTATCTAAACTAAGCATCAAAAATCCAAAAACAATCCAACAATCTCCATCTTGCAATCTTTATCTTGGACATTTGTAGTCTTCTTTTGTATTTGACATCAATGACAACAATGTTTCCAATATTTTGACCTAGAAATGATAAATCCTTATGTCATGAGATCAAACAAATTGTTATATTTGTGTGTGGAATTCTACAATTGAGTTTTGAACGATGTGTTTTAATTGCACGTATTTTCCCTTGGAAAATACCTTTTTAGTATGGTACCCAATGCAATGGAAGACATGTAAACCATTGTAACTTGACCCAAGAGGGACATTGAGTGAGGCCCACGTACACAAATGCAACCAACCCAAATACTTGACCCCAAGACCTCCTACTTGCTATTCACATATATTAACCACTATATCTAACCCACAAGGATTTTAATTGAAGGGTGTTAAGCACACTTAAATTAGTTTCTCAGTTTTTCTTTAGTTAGTATGAAGAGATTATCTCCCACTTGAAAATTTAAGGTTTCACATGCAGGGCTACGAATTCTCACCATCACTTTTTATGCCAAACTTCTCAACTATAATAGTGATAATATTATTCATTATATGAGAATCTTATTCATTATATTAGAATGTTTAGTCTCCCCTTCTTCCACAATCAAAAAATGTTCTATGGAAATGATAATATTAATATAGGGAGAAGGATTTGCTAGCCTTATTCCATAAACTATCAATATATAGTGGTATTGAGATCATGAGGAATTCCCTCCTTGTATTGGATCTTCACCTTCACATTGTCAATAGTATTTGAGATCTCTACCTCAAGAGTTATGGTATTTCTGGTCAATGTGTTCATGAATATATGCATTTTGAAATCTAAATTTTACAAACAAAACACCTACACATTGGAAATGCACCATTAGAAAATACGAATAACCCCAAATCCTCATAATGTAACACATATTGAAACGTAGAAATACTCGAATCTGAAACACTCAAAACAATAAATTTGGAAAGGAGCTGCAACAAAACAAAATCACACATCAAAGATAGACAAGTTGATAGGATTCAGGGCAACGAATGATCAAATCCATAAAATAAATTTGTTGAGAAAACACTTCACCCGACATTCATGAAAAAATTCCCCAAAACTTGATTGAAATCACTATGGGAAGGAGAGGAGGGAATATGGGTATTTATATGCATCCATCTATCTACCCTTCCAAACCCAACCAATCATAACATCGACTAGATAAATTGAGATATATGTAGAAGATGAGGTTTCCCGATCAAAGGAATCCTCTGACCATGAAGAGTCTACTAAAAGAAGAGATGACAAGAAAGAAGCGTTAATAAACGCATGACTCCAATATTAAAATAGGTGGGAGTTTTTTTTTCTTAGATTATATAGAGGAATTAGTACTCTATGGGATTACCTAGGTGAGGCCTAGGTCCATATTGAATGGTCCCTTGACTTGTGCACACATAAGTGGATCAAATCCCAACCCCATGTTCTTCAAATTTTTAGTCCAAAGGGGTTGGATCCATTGGTGAGGAGCGAGGAGTTTTTCACCAGTGGGCAAGGTTCAATTCCCATGAGGGATTTCCTGGAGCCTTGTTGACAGCTTTGGGTAGTGGTCAAACGTGTGGTTGCACCCAAATAGACCATATTAAATGGGCTCATGACCTCTACACACATAAGTGGATCAAATCCCACCTCCATGTCCTTCAAATTTGTTTTAGTCCCGGATTCATAGATCAGGTGGTTGGGTAGAAGGGTAGAAGCCCCTCGGGATAGAGTTTCCACCCTAGTGGGCTTCGGGACGTCTTGACCATTTCTAAGTCAAAACTTTCCTGCTAGGAGCTGACTTTCACGCTCTTGGAACTAGCCTAGGGGTTATAGTAAAACAGGTGGGAGTTTTATGGTGCTTTTGCTTCTTTCTTAGAATTTGTGAGAACAACATGTTTTGGTTGTGTAGTCCACTTTTTCCTTTTTTCCATAACATGAACACATAAGAAGAGTGGAAAAGGGAGTGAGGCAAATCTTAGACAGTTAAACTACATGTTTTTGTGTCTAGTTCCACAAAGAAAAAATGTATTGTTTTTGTATTACGAAAAAATATAGGAGAGTGGGGAATGAAGAATATTTTATATTTTAATAAAGAATTTGCAGTGATGGGTAGCAAGTGCAAGGAATCCTCTATGATTATAGAGGATACAAGTATTTTTCGTATGCTTGGTGTTTAGTAATTTCTACTAATAATTAGATAGAGGATTATGAGGAGTTTTCATATGCAAGGATTGAGACTAACATTGGATTGTCAAATGTTCTCTATTATTGTGGTAGGAGACTCCTCGGTCCTTAGTCAATCGATGCACAAGACTTCCTAGCCTACCATTCACAAAATCGTATCAATTTTGTTTATAATATCACAAGAGGTAACATGGTTCCAACCAAAAAAAACTTCGAGTATTACGAGAGAAAAAATCAACAATTGGCACATTAGCAAATGAGGCCACTAGAATAAAACTTGGGTTTCTAAGGATTAATGACACATTTTCATACCATGCCATGCCTTAGGAGTTTAGCTCAACATTTAACAAGTAACAATTGTTAATTCAAACACAAATTGATCATGAGGTAGCTCAAATTTCCAAGCCAAGTCATAAATGAAAGGAGACATCTCTCCTCCTCGCACATGTGCAGTATGTTGTGGACTTGTGGTAATAAATTCAGAATGGGTTTAAGTCCTAGTGGAGGTGGGATAATGGTGAAGTTTCATGGGGAATTAAGGATGGATCATCAGATTCTCCCCTTCTCATTGTGAAGTGTTGGTACCATTCAGCGAATTCTTCAAGGTGAGGCACAATATTCAAGTTGGTTTACTCAAATTTCTTCATTGGTATGTTTTCTAATTATTGTTTCATGCCAATATTGTGTGTCCGGTGTTTGGTTGATTTTAGTTGTGAGTTTTTTGGGGGTTGTACATCTCCCTCTTTCTAGAATGTTGGGACCTATAGAGATTGTTAGGTCTTTGAGTTATGGTATCTGAATTGGATGTTGCGGTCTCTAGTTTCACCTTCTAGTTCAGTGTTATGTTCTTACAAAGGAAAATCATGGCCTTCAACTACCTCTTTGCCCCTTTCGTTGGTGACAAGTTATCTTCTCTTAAAACTTGTTTGATTTTATTGTTGAAGTTATGGAATTTCGACAACAACAAGAAATGAAAAGGATGTTGCAGGCACATGACGATATTATCCAAGATAACAAGGCCACCATTTGCATTATTTTAGTCAAAATTAAAGATAATGGAGATTTTGGAACAATTAAAAAAACAAGTAGTTAACCTAGAGATAGAATATACTCTAATAAGGAATTTCATTGTCTAGTTAAGCAAGAGGGGATCAAATTGAATGATATCAAACAATTCATGGCATTGATATATCAAAGAGGAAGACATTGTCCAACAACTCTTTGAAGCCATGGAAATAGGTGAATAGGAACCTATGCTACTTGACCAAGGTCTGGATGAAGCTACCAATTGCAACATCTTTTATTAGTCTATGTTTTTTAGAGTTATCTATATATTAATAATTTTCTATCAAATCTATAGTAGTAGTAGGTACTGGAATTTCTTGTTTGCAAATAATAGTAAGCTTTGTATTTTGGTATGGATTTACAATGTTTATCAAGTTTTTGAGGACTCAAGTTTGATGTACTAGTGTTGTTTAGCTCTGCAAGAACCTCTTTTGAGTAATAACATTATTTCCTAGTTTCAGTTTTAAAAAAATAAAGAATTTGTGATTAAATGTTTCTGCCATTTGATTGGAGAAAAATTTCTATGGTCTCGGGTTATAACTCAAAACTATATTTCTCCAGTCTTAGTAGAAGAGTAGATTAGGTCTTCAAATAAAAAATGGCATAACTCATTAGTAATATGGAAGGTAATGAATATAGCATTTCAATTAGTAGGTCAATGGTATTTGTATGGAGGATAGGGAATGGAGAAAGATTGTATATTGGCATGATCCTTGGATCGGATGTGGAGAAGGCTATAAATTATTTGAAGGTTCAATTGAGGTGCTGCACAAAAAGGAATTGTCCTTTCTACATTAGTTGGCTCATACAAAATTAACCACAAATTGGAGACAATAATAGAAACATGTTGAGCTTATAAGTTTGGATGGGAGATATGTTGAAGAATGTGTAAGATATATGTGCACCTTTAGATCTAGTCATCCTAGAATTAGAGAAGATGAAGATCATATCATTTGAGGGAAAAACAATGCAAATGGGGTTTACATTCCTAAATTAGGTTAGTAGACCATCTCTGCAGCAAAAGAAAGGTTAGATAGGATATGGTGGTGGAAGGATTTGTGGAAACTCAAATTCTCTTTAAAATCTTGTATTTTTGTGTGGTTGGTGTTGATTAATAAATCTCTTACTTGGAAGAAGCTTCAAAAAAGAGGTATGCAAGGCCCTAGTTGGTGTATTCTATGTAAATAATGCAATGAAGATATTGATCATTTAATAATGTAATGCCCATACATTGAGTTGGGTTGGAAGGAGTTGGAGAGACTCGCTCGATTAAGGGAAGTATGGGGAGGAACCAAAATCGAAGAAGGGTTGCACAAGTGGTGTATCCATTGTAAAACATTCAACACTTTGCCTTTGATTACATCTTTGGAATATGGATAACTCACAAATCACAAATTTTGGAAGGTTAAAATGATTCCTCCCATACAATGCGATGTTTATAGCATGAATAAACTTGATTGTTTCACACATGAGTCAAAAGAAAAATCGAAGAAGGGTTGCACAAGTGGTGTATCCATTGTAAAAGATTCAACGCTTTGCCTTTGATTACATCTTGGGAATATGGATAGCTCACAAATCACAAATTTTGGAAGATAAAATGATTCCTCCCATACAATGCGATTTTATATCATGACTAAACTTGATCATTTCACACATGAGTCAAAACCCAAACCCCCCAGACTGGTCCTTAAGGAACAAATAGATAAAATTGTTATATGGGCCTACTTTGATGAAGCTTGTCAAGGAGATCCACCATTATGTGGTGTTGGAGGTGTGATTCACATTAATTATCATTATGTAATCACTTACAAGGTAGCCTTAAGTGGGGGGGACCATGTTCTGACCAACAACATGGAAAATCTAATGGTTTTAAAACTGCTACTAAATATGGTAGTGGAAAATGGTGCACGAAGAATTCAAATCTTTGATGACTTGCAAAATGTAGTAAATTGGTTGAATGGAACAAATTCCTTGGAAAATTATAATATTTGGCCTATTTTTTAGGATATATAGCTTTCTTGCACAACTTTTAACTCTTTATATTTCCATCACTGTGTACAGAGAGAGGGACCAAGAAGTTGATGGACTCTCAAAATTTGGAATACAAATAGAAGCAAGACCTTTGGTCATCCAAGAGAAAGTGGAAGGCCATTCCATTGAATATCTCCATACACCTTTTATGGAATGTGGTTAGGAGATTGTAAGGTACCAGATGTATTATAATTATGCAGAAACAGAAATATTGTAGCAAATACTAGCGAAACAACAAAATATAGAGAATCAAAATATCGAAGATGATACCTCTATTGATAGAAAACCAAGTTCACTTTCCTCTTTGAGGGGGGAACCTCCAGCAGAGCAGAGCTCTATAATAGTAATTCTAAAGACAAGACTTTATCATTCCTTCTACTCTTATTTGTACTAATTCTACCTTCTAAAGAACATTCTAGAGGAAGATATTTCTAGAAGCGATAGTTTCTATTAAGTCTTCTTATATTAGACTTGTTCACATTATTAAATATGCATTATTAACTAATGTCGGCCTTTATTACATGGAAAATATATTATTCTACCTATGTCAGGGGTTAGAGAGGTTAGATCCCTAACATTCCCTCCCCATTAAAGAATATCCTTGTCCTCAAGGTTAGAGATGAGGAAATTGTTGCAAAATGGTAGATGGCTCCCATGTGGCATCTTCCAGAGCTATATCCTTCCACTGAACTAACACTTTCTTGATGGTTCACTGACGAAGGTAATGATTTTGTTGGTTCAAGACTACTTGGGGCTGCAACCAAAAGGAACCTTCTTCGTCCAAATCAGGGATGGAGATTAGAATGATTGGGAAGAGATAACTGGTAGGCCACGGGCTCTACTCGCTTGAGAATTGTATAAGGACCATAAAATTTGGGGGAAAGTTTATAATAATGTTCAACATTGAGTGAAGTCTATTTATAAGGTTGCAGATGAAGAAACACCTAGTCCCCTTCAACGAATTGACATTCAAAATGACCCTAATATGCTCGTTGGTTCATGCGATTCCGAGCTAGGACTAAATTGCCTTTGAGGGTACAGAGAATGGCTGCTTTGAATGTAATATTTTTGTCCACCTCTTGAACCTTGGAGACACTTGGCATGTATGAGAGAATCGACATTGTATTTTTCCTTTAGATTGATTCAAAAGGATTTATGCAAGTGGTAGTATGGTAAGATGTGTTGTACCACCATTCAACTAGGGGTAACCACTGAGCCCATTGATTTTGTCTGTTGGATGCAAAACACCACAAATATGTTTCCAAACACTTGTTGACAACTTTTGTTTGTCCATCAGTTTGGGGATGATAGGCAGTGTTGAGATTCAATTGGGTTCCTTGGAGTCAGAACAATTCTTGCCAAAAATTGTTGGTGAAAATTGGATCTTAGTTAGAGACAATAGAATGAGACACACCATGGAGTTCGAATATATTATCCATAAAAATATGATCCATTGTGGATGCAATGAATGGGTGTTGAAGAACACATAAATGAACATATTTGGAAAGACGATCTACTATCACCATGATGACTACCTTATTTCCCAATTTAGGTCACCCAATAATGAAATTCATAAAAATATCCTTCCAAATAGAATGGCATGTTTAATACTATCCGAGAAAAAAGAATGTTTGACTTGTTCATAGGTTTTGGTAAACCCGAAATGCCCAGTTGCGGGTGAAGCATGCAACTCATAGAGGACCGTGGGTTTAATGTTTGACTATTTTCTTAAATACAGGCGACCATTATAGTGAAGCTCTTCATTGTTCCAAGAGTAACTTGGAGAAGCTTGAGGATCATGTTGCAATTTTTGGATTAGGCTAGAAATTTTTGGGTCTTGCAACCATTCCTCATGAATGGCCTGAAGTCAGTCCGCAACAATGAATGAGAGGGAAAATGTAGTGTAGCTAGAGAGGTAGTTGGGGGNTGTAAGGTCAACTAGGTCCATTATATTATTAAATAAGGCCCACTATCATAGTTAGATATATTAGTATAAACATAATAAATGTAAGAGGACTTACTAGAAGGTTCTAGTTCCTCTAGAATGATATTAGGTGGTTGTAGCACTATATAAAGGGGTTCAAGAAATGTAATGGAGAGTTAATAAGAAGAATTGTATTTGGAGCTAATGCTCATTAAGAGGTTTCCCCCTTGAAGAGGCAAGTAAACAGGAGAGGGTCCCTTCCATAACATGATCCATTGTATGGTGTTTCCCTACCCTGAGAGTTTCATAATAATAAAGTCGGAGTTTTTATATATTGTCTCTGAATATTTGTGGTGTTTCTGTATGAAAGTATTTGGTTCTTAACAATTGGTATTAGAGCACTTTCTTCGTCCACAAAAAAAATGATAATTTTTTTATATAAGAAAAAAAGGGGCAATTTTTTTTCCTAGTTTTGCATATTTTTTCGGAGAATAAAAAGAGGGTCGTGACATTTTAGATTATTTTTGTAAGTTTCTATGAAAAAATTGTAGAAACTAGTTGTATTTATGAACGCCTCTCGAAAAAACACCCAATTTAAAAAAAAAAATCGTCTGAAACAGAGTCCGAGAAGAAAAGTTATCGACATTTTAAAATCGGTTATTTTCAGGGCTTCTCCACGGACCACCGCGTGATTTTTCTGATTTCTGTAGTAGTTGGGGATGAATTTTCTCAAAAAAATTACATATCTGAGTTCATCTTTAAAAAATGGCCAATTTAAAAAAAAAAAATCACCCAAATCAGAGCTTCGAACATGAATATTGTTGAAATATTGTAACTGCGAAGTATATTCTAATTATAATTAAGTTATTATTAAATAGATCAATCCCCTTTTGTGGATTGATCGTGTCAAAACTTATGTATGACCTAATCCCCTTTTTTGGATTGGTCAAACCCTAATCAAATGATGCTAATTGAGAAGTTGGCCCCTAGGGCTAATTAAAGTGGTCTTAGCCACTAATTGAAGAAGTCGACCCAGCTTGGTGAAAAGACACAACCCTAGCGCTCCTCAACTAGTATAAATAAGAGAGGCCAACACCTCATTCACTCGCTCACTCAGTCACTCGTCTAGTGCGCATATTTTTGGAGATAGCTATAAATGCAAGAATAAGGAGAGAGAGGCGCATGCTGAGTCTCAGTTATTCTTGGTGGTCTTGTCTTTTATCTTGGCATTGTATTGGCAATCTATATTAAGGAAGTTTTTGTTGGGTTTTCTTCCCCATGAGGGTTTCCCAGGATAAAATGTTGTGTACCTTGTGATTTTGTTTCTCTCAGTGATCCCGCTTATGCTATTATTTTCTAGTAAATTGAAATGAACTTAATATAAGATCTAAATTTAACATGGTTTCAGAGTTAAACTGAGTAGAGCACCTTTCACTGGGTAACCAAAAATATCAAAGTTGTCGTACAAGAAAATTAGGGATTTTTGTTGGAAGATAAATTTCTAACTGAAAACCATCTAGGGAAGTGTGCCCTAGCCTAGAGAACCCATTGGAATCGTGAGAGCACCTTTTCAATGGCCAGAGACCCTGGAAAGTGAAACCCTAGTTTTGGCTCGTACCAGGAAATCAGAACCAGTACGAGAAGTACCAATCCAGATTCGTGCAGGTTCAGTGTCAAGGGGTAAAATTTGAATTTTCTGAAAACAGACTGCACCAGCCTACTCACCTCAACCCAGTGCATCTAGTCCCTGAATCAAAATTCCAAAATTTGAAAGTTTAAAAATTAGGGTTTCCTCATAAAACCCTAAGTTGGAGTTGCAGTTGTAGTACCAATTACAATTACAGTTGAAGTACCAGTTGTAGTTGCAGTTATAGTTACAGTTACGGTTGCATTATTAGTGGCAGTTGCAGTGCCAGTTCCTTCATGCCAGTTGTAGCACCAATTGCAATACCAACACCAGCCACAGTACTTGTTGCAGTGAAATTTATCGTGAAGTGTTGTGATTGTTGTTTTATTTTCATAGTGCACCTTAACCTAGCAAGATATTATCAGAGGTATGTACTTACATATGGTTAAAATGTATTATTATTCTAAAAGGGTACTTGTAGGAAAAGGATATGTTGACAATCATAGATCCAGAAGGATCTTAGATCCAACCCATTCAGAGGAATAATGTACCCCAGGTGTGATATTTTTATATGCATCTATCTTGTTATGACATTATTTTGACATTTAGGTTGTATGTTAAAGTTATGATCATCATATTAACCCTTTGTCAAAATTAAAGTCAAGATATTAGAATGAGATTTGAGTTTATTCTCTAACTTAGACTTCTGTCAAGATAACATATTGTCTTAGTACAGAGGACAGGTTGAAGAAAGCACTTGTCACCTTGAGTTAAGGGGACATGGAAGAAAAACAACACAATCGTTCTTGAGAACAAGACTCTAGGTTCTAGGTTTGATTGATTAAGTTGATAAAATTCAAAGTTGCACATGACAAGTTTGATAACTGCCTCATTAAAAGTAAACACTATAGTTGAGGTAGCAGTCTTTGAAAAGTATTATACTTGGTATCATGTGAGCATATTAAGATAAATGCTTATTGTAATCATTTACTAGATACAACTAACATCTCATGTAGGAGAAACTTCTTGTGTTGGTTCTAGGTTACCATGGAGGAATGTTTGATCACAACACTAAAAGAGTGTTGATCTCATTTCATATAGTATTTCTTACTTTTGATCTTTGTTTCAGGCAGGGAACAAGTGATAGCTCTAAAGGAGCTATTGTGACGATTATTCATGCTATTGTTTTATTATTATTATCAAAAGAGTATTATTCTTGCTTGTTGTTTTGTTGACCTTGTTTCAGGTCACAGGTGATAACCTTGAGGAAGCTATAGTGAAGGATTAGATGAGACATGAAGCAGACTATGTACATGACCATATGCATTCATGTACCAAAGAAGATGATGAAGAAGCTATTTTTTGAGATCCAGAGCGTCTCATATGGAGATTGATTGTAAGGAGCAAAAGGCTCCAAAGATGACCGAACATTAGAACAAGAACTCATAGTAGACTTGTTCAAAGGATAATGAAGCCACCTTGATAGGAAGCATAATGTTACAGGTATGAACTAACTGAGAGGGGGGGGGTGAATCAGTTAGTGTAGATTATTAACAATTTACTCTCATTTTTTCTTTGAACCATTAATCTTAGTGGCAGTGAGTCTTTACTGTGAAATCCAGAGTTATAAACACAAAGCAGATAGTATAAAGAACGTCAATCACACACAGCATTCATTCACAAGTATGAGACACAGATTTTTCAAGAGGAAACTCAACCAGGGAAAAAACCTCGTCTTCTTAAGATGTTCAGCAAGATTCAACTTCGTTACATCTCATCTTTTATGAGCACCAACTCATAGNAGCACCAACTGAATGAAGGCATCAACCTTCAGATTCTACAAGCACCCACTTGCAGAGAAAGAGACATACGTCTCCCTAGAACCACCCTACCACCCTAGTTTCTTGAATAAAAATCTTTCTCAAAACAATTTGCTTATTCTGATATAGCTTGCTTACCATTTCTGCTATGCTGCTCTGATTTAACCATCTCTGATCTTCTTCACTGCTCAGCCACAAATTTTGTTTTATTGCCTTTCATCTGCTGCTCAAATTCACTGTCCTCTGAAGCCCATTCTCAGCTCCTTCTTCTGTCACGCAGGTTCTCCTCCTTCTTTTCTCACATCCAGAGCGCTTCCTCTTTCTCACTTCAACAACCACTATTCATCTCTGTTTCAGCGCATTATATAGATTCACCACATGCAGAGGTTTTCCATGCGTTTCTCAACTCCAACTACAGTTTCCCTTTCTTTCATTCTTTCTTGTGCTTTTGCATGTTATCATTCTCCTTGATTTTCTGAACTGACTCTTTGCATGCCTCCTCTACGCATGCCACATCATGCAACTCTGTGTTCCTCCTGTCTTAACTGCCAGTCTAATTTTAGACTAAAAGTCTTTCTACTTTTCTTAACTCCAACTGCAGTTTCCTTTTTCTTTTATTCGTTCTTCTGCTCTTCCCATGCCAGCGTTCTCCCTAATTTTCTGAACTGGCTCTTTACTCTGCCTTCTCTACACATGCCACCTCATGCAACGCTGTGTTCCAGCAGTCGTGTTCCAGCAGTTGTGTTCCAGCATTCGTGTTCCAGCAGCCATGTTCCAGCAGTCGTGTTCCAGCAGTCGTGTTCTAGCTTCGTGTTCCAGCATTCGAGTTCCAACAGTCGTGTTCCAGCAGTCGTGTTCTAGCAGTCGTGTTCCAGCTTCGTGTTCCAGCTTTCGAGTTCCAGCAGTCGTGTTCCAGCAGTCGTGTTGCAGCAGTCGTGTTCCAGCATTCGTGTTCCAGCATTCGAGTTCCAGCAGTCGTGTTCCAGCAGTCGTGTTCCAGCAGTCGTGTTCCAGCTTCATGTTCCAGCATTCGAGTTCCAGCAGTCGTGTTCCAGCAGTCGTGTTCCAGCAGTCGTGTTCCAGCTTCGTGTTCCAGCATTCGAGTTCCAGCAGTCGTGTTCCAGCAGTCGCGTTCCAGCAGTCCTTGTGCGTGTTAGTCTTCTTGTGTTCCATCACTTGTGCGTGCTCCAGAAACAATCGATTGCCATCAATGACAACCTTGACCATCTGCGTCATCTCTGCTATAGCCATATCTCCAACACATAATTCATTTGAAGTCTGACTCAGTTTTTCATATTAAGACTTGGTATTCAACACCAAGTATACCTTGGAGAGACTATGAAGTCCTTGTACACTCAAAAGAAATCAAGAACAAAGTGACTCTGATCTCAGAAATGATCAGATGGGAAAATGAAACACCTCCAAGACTGGGAAACAAGATGTCATAAGTTGAGAAGACTAGATCGTAGCTTCAAGGAGACATGAAATCTCCTGGGAAGATTCCCTTGTTTCAGTAACATAGAAGGAAGCCAGTCAAAAGGACTCGGATATGGATTTTTCCTAAGATGAGATAGGAAGTCAATGTTGAATTCCAAGATTGGTCTAACAGATCAAGCATGTTGCAGATGTACAACTCTTGATGTGTGTTTCTAGAGGATTCTCCTAGCAAGAGGGAAAAGATTATGAAAAGACACTTACTCCAGAAATCAAAGAAATAGTTCCAGTATTCATAAATATAACTAGAACAACCATGATTCATATGCATTATGAGACTCGAGGGGAGAAATCCCCATATTTGAGAATTGATTTATCTCCATTTCCAGTTGGTGTAGTACATGAAGTCAGGGCATGGAGACACGACTACAATAACATATAGAGTTACCTCCATGAAAGAAGAAGAGCTACCTTCAGTATCATTTATTGAGACACTCCCAGCTTCAGAGCAGCTACAGGTGCAGAATCCTAGTTCTAGAGGAATAGTTGCAGAGAGAGTAGAGGACATACTCTCAGACAGTGAGACAGATAGCGTTTTGTAGAAAGCACATAGAGCTAGCACATGATTGTGCATATTAAGTTGAAGCTAAGCAAGTCTACCAGGTTAGTACAATGAGATGTGAAAATTTAGTTTCGAAGTACATGACAAGAAGACTCGTGTCTAGAAGTTGAAGCAAGCTCCAAGAGCTTGGTATGGCAGAATTGATAGTTTTTCGATGAGCTTGGGCTTTACCAAGAGTAAAGTTGATTCCAACCTTTACTTCAAGATTATGGATGATGAGCCAGTTATATTGTTGTTGAATGTGGATGACTTATTCTTAACTGGAGAAGAAAGGCTCATCACAAATTGTAAAAAGAAGCTCACTACAGAATTTGAGATAAAAGACCTAGGATGGATGCATTATTTCTTAGGTCTTGAAGTTTGGCAAAGCCCAGAGAAGATATTCCTTAACTAAGTGAAATATGCAGTTGAAATACTTAAGAGGTTTGATATGTTGGAATGTAAAGCCATGAATACACCCATGGAAACAAAGTTGAAGCTCATGGTTAATACTTCTTCAGAATTGGTTGATGTTACGTTGTTCATACAGATCATTGGATCGTTGATGTATCTAATGAGTACCAGGCCAGATATATGTTTTGATGTGAACACCTTGAGTCAGTATCTGGTAGAGCCCAGATGTGTTCACCTTGTTGTTGTAAAACATGTGATGAGATATCTTAAGGGTACGTTGGACTTTGGTCTCTTTTATAATGGATATCATGACTTTAGACAGGTTGGTTATGCTGATTCAAATTAGACTGGAAGTGTTTATGATAGAAAGAACACTTCAAGATGTTGTTTCAGTCTGGGGTCAGCCATGACTTCATGGCAGAGTAGGAAGAAATCTAGTATTTCTCTCAACATGGAAGAAGCGGAATACATTGTAGCATGTTCCACCATTTGTGAAGCCATATGGCTTCAGAAGTTGTTGACATGTCTATTTGATCTGGAGATAGAAGCCACTGTGATTCTTTGTGATAACCAGAGTTGTATAAAGATGATGGAGAATCCTGTGTTCCATGACAAGTCGAAGCACATAGAAATCCATTATCACTACATTCATGATATGGTGTAGAGGGGAGTTGTAAAGCTCCAATATGTTGGCACAAATGAGAAGGTTGCAGATGTGTTGACTAAGCCTTCGTCTTGTGTAAAGTTTGAATACTTTCGAGACAAGCTCAGTATAGTCCGAAAGGACCTCCCTCGAAAGGGGGAGTGATGCCAATGATACTATGGTATCCTGACCAACAACGGTTAGCTTAGTTAGGATTTTACATCCTAGGGCATTGATCATCCCTGGACAGATCCCAAAGGTTAAGTAAGGACGGTCTGTCAGAGTACTTGTGCATGTATATGCCAATTGTGGTCAATAGTGGTAGCTTCGTTAGGATTTTTATAATCATAGGGAATCTTATGATTCCAGGGAAGATTCTGAAGGTTCGGTAAGGACAATATGTCAGAGTACCACGTGGTAGCTCTATTAGGATTTTATATCCTAGGGAATCTTATGATTCCTGAGAAGATCCCTAGGGACTGTCAGAGTACCACAAAATGTTCTTGTTAGAGCCTCATTCTGTTGCCATATGTTGATGATGTTTGTATCTCAGCCTCGTGCTGATGATGTTGTTATCTCAACCTCGTGTTGATGATGTTGATGATTTTATTATCTCAACCTCGTGTTGATGATGATGTTGTCTCAGCCTTGTGTTGTTGATGTTGCTCCAGCCTCGCGTTGTTGATGTTGCTCCAGCCTCGCGTTGTTGATGTTGGTGTACCAGCCTCGTGTTAGTGATATTATTATTCTAGCTTCATGTTATTGATGTTGATGCTTCAGCTTCATGTTGAAGATGATGATGATGATGCTACTTCAGCTTCATGTTGAAGATGATAATGATGTTGCTACTTCAGCCTCATGCTGAAGATGTTGATGATAATGTATCAGTCTTGTATTGATTGATGATGTTGTATTAGTGTTATACTAATTGATGTTGATGCAGAGAATGATGATGATGATGTCATTCCAGCTACATGCTATGAATGACGATGATGATACTATTCCAACTCCATGATGTGAACGATGATGTTATTGATGATGAGAAAAACTTTCGATGATTTATAGATGTGTTAGTCAGTGTTCTAGATGTTGATGATGTTGTATCCATCTCTCTCTCTCTCTCTCTCTCTCTCTCTCCTGATGATGTTGTAGAATACCCTTCTTGTTAAGGGGGAGTGTTGAAATATTGTAACTGCGAAGGTATATTCTAATTATAATTAAGTTATTATTAAATAGATCAATCCCCTTTTGTGGATTGATCGTGTCAAAACTTATGTATGACCTAATCCCCTTTTGTGGATTGGTCAAACCCTAATCAAATGATGTTAATTAAGAAGTTGGCCCCTAGGGCTAATTAAAGTGGTCTTAGCCACTAATTGAAGAAGTTGGCCCAGCTTGGTGAAAAGACACAACCCTAGCTCATCAACTAGTATAAATAAGAGAGGTCAACACCTCATTCACTCACTCACTTAGTGACTCATCTAGTGCGCATCTTTTGGGAGATGGCTATAGTTACCAGAAGGAGGAGAGAGAGGTGCATGCTATGTCTCGGTTATTCTTGGTGGTCTTGTCTTTTATCTTGGCATTGTATTGGCAATCTATATTAAGAAAGTTTTTGCTGGGTTTTCTTCCCCATTAAGGTTTCCCAGGATAAAATGTTGTGTACCTTGTGATTGTGTTTCTCTCAATGATCCTGCTTATGCTATTATTTTCTAGTAAATTGAAAAGAACTTAATAGCAACTCTAAATTTAACAAAGATATCGTTGATTCAAAATCAACCATTTTTTAGGGTCTTCATGACGGCGACAAGACTACATAAGCTCATTACTTTTCACAGGGTGCTCAAATTGCTACCAGATCAATGCAATAGGATAGAGAATTTAAAATTTTTCTTTTGGTATCTTATATGTGGTATCTTGTCTTTCCCTAATGCATCGCATTCCAGGACACAAGTCTTGGTGAAGGCAGGTACTGCCAAGACAAGAGTATTGCACATAACATAGGAAAGGATGGAAGACATGATTCATAAGACTTTGAAAAGTGGAAGGGGGATTACATAGGCCAAAGGACATGATCAAGAACTCATAGTGACCCTCATGAATTCGAAAGGAAGTCTTGGGGATATCTTCCTATTTCATACTACCACACAAAACCACATTGTCCAACAGTGAAAACCACATTGACCAACAGTGGTAAGGATTCAATAAAAACCAACTTGGATATCCAATATAATCCCACATTGTGGACAATGATAAGGATTCAATAAAAACCAACATGGATATCGAACCCAAACCATACAATTTGTAATGTTTGATAACTGATAACAAATAAATTTGCTTACTTTTAACTCAGAGATGCATAAGGATGGATCATAAGACAAACCATAAAATATAGTACATCCATCTCACCAGTAACACGGATGCAAGTTCCCTGTCACTTGATAATTCACCAATCACAGTAAAACCTATGCTGCAGGTACATGTGATCTAACAGTGAGAGAATTATAAAATTGACTATTGAATGATAAATATTGCTTTGCTGCATAGGCTTGTCCACAAAGTGTCTCTAATACACTTGCCAGAAAATGCTGCGTTTCTGTATTTGAAACTACGGGGCAGACTGTAACTAAGCATATAGTAAAGAATAGGATTCAACAATATAATTAAAAAAATGCAATTCTACAGGAATTTAAAAAGGAAATAATTGTAGAGTGAAATTCAAATATCCTCGTTCTCTCGATTCCTTCATAGTGCGAAAAAAACATTGTACTTACAATTTTGTATGTAAATACTATATAATTATGTGAACATTTCCTTTCCCTGAGCTCAGAGTGGAATTTAGTCGTTGGGCTTTTAAAGGAAGAGAAAAAGCATGAAAATTTCATCTACTACCATCAAAATCCTGTGTGGTCTTGTTGAAGGGTAGATAATCAAGATGTCATGGTGAATGCAGAGCACCATGTGCTGCTACCCAAACATGTTTAATACTATTGACCATCATTGGGAAGTCTTGAAACTCCAAAAAGTCTATTTCAGAATCATAGTATCTAGTTCAGTATCTGTAAACTAAAATAGAAGACAGTAAAAGTACAAGACAAAAACAATGCTTGAACATAATGCAGTGCAAAGCTGCATGTATATAGTCATGAAAAAGATATGTTAATATTTACATATGAAACGCCCGAAATGAAGACACTTCTTTTCCAAACAAGAGACATAAACCATGGATTAAGTTGAACACACGGCTTTTATTTCATTCCGAGACTATTTACTTGCAAAGTAAACGCATAAATCACAGCTAATAGAGTCCCCATCTCTGTAATGGAATATCTAACAACAGATAATAGTAAATACGGAGCCAGCATCTAAAACCGATAAAACACGAAGTTTACAAAGCAAGGCTTTAACGTTAAGAGAAATTCATTCCCCAGAATCTCAAAGCCCACCACGCAGACGCAAGACAAGGTGGAGGGTCGATTCCTTCTGAATATTATAATCGGCGAGGGTTCGGCCATCTTCCAGCTGCTTGCCAGCAAAAATGAGCCTCTGCTGATCAGGAGGAATACCTTCCTTGTCTTGAATCTTAGCCTTGACGTTATCAATAGTATCAGAGCTCTCAACCTCCAGTGTGATCGTCTTGCCTGTCAGCGTCTTCACAAATATCTGCATACCACCACGGAGGCGAAGGACAAGATGCAGTGTAGATTCCTTTTGAATATTGTAGTCAGCCAGASTCCTCCCATCTTCAAGTTGCTTACCTGCAAAGATCAATCTCTGCTGATCCGGAGGAATCCCCTCCTTRTCCTGAATCTTGGCCTTCACGTTATCAATAGTGTCTGAGCTCTCAACTTCAAGCGTGATTGTCTTGCCGGTCAGGGTTTTGACAAAGATTTGCATYCCTCCTCTGAGACGGAGAACAAGGTGAAGAGTCGATTCCTTCTGGATATTGTAATCGGCAAGAGTGCGTCCGTCTTCGAGCTGTTTTCCGGCAAATATCAGCCTCTGCTGGTCGGGTGGAATCCCTTCCTTGTCTTGAATTTTAGCCTTGACATTGTCAATTGTATCAGAGCTCTCGACTTCCAGAGTGATGGTCTTGCCGGTGAGGGTTTTGACAAAGATCTGCATTCCCCCTCTGAGACGGAGGACCAGGTGAAGAGTGGATTCCTTCTGAATATTATAATCTGCGAGGGTTCGGCCATCCTCAAGCTGTTTGCCAGCAAAAATGAGCCTCTGCTGATCAGGGGGGATTCCCTCCTTGTCCTGGATCTTCGCCTTCACATTGTCAATAGTATCTGAGCTCTCCACCTCAAGAGTTATGGTCTTTCCGGTCAATGTCTTCACGAATATCTGCATTTTGAAATCTAAATTTTACCCACAAAACACCTGCACAGTGGAAGCGCGCCATTAGAGACTCCGCATAACCCCAAATCCCCACAATAAAATACACAATGAAACCCTAAGTTACACATAAACATGGCATCAAACAAAGAAACAGCACGAAATCCCTGATATAAATAACGGAGCAGGGGAATTGCCTCAAAACTGCACAAATCTCTCGTCGGACAACCAAAAGCCGATCGGCAAAGGGATTACACATTTTACGCAGTTCATACAAAAACAAATTCGAGAGAAACTGCAACAAACCGAAATCATGCAACAAAGACAAGCTATCCGACAGAATTATGGCGGCGAATGATAAGATACCTGAAATAAATTTGTTGAGAAAAAAAGAGATCGGTCGCTTCGCCCGGCGTTTATGAAAAAATCCCGAAAATTTGATTGAAATCTCTATGTGAAGAGAGGAGGGCAGATGGGTATTTATATGCAACTAACGGACTACCCTTCCAAATCCAGCCAAGTATAATTTATAACGTCGGCTAGATGAATCGATATATGTCTAGAAGATGAGGTTGCCCGGTCAAAGGCATCCTCTCGGTTATAACGTGTGCGAGATTCATATCTCGAGATGAATCCAGATATGTCTCGAAGATGATGAGGTTGTCCGGTCAAAGGCATCCTCTCACCATGAATACTCCACTAAAAGACTTAAACAAACCGTAGTCTAACTGTTTGTGTTTGAGTTTTTGAGTTTTTTTATAATTTTTTTTGAAATCTAGTGAAAAATTCTTGGGACTTCACATTTGAGTAATTGAATTTGTATAATTCAATTCGAGTGTTTTAAGGGTTTTCAAAGTGTTGAATTTACTTATACATTTAAAAATGCAATTTAAACAATAAAAAATGGTGATTTCATCAAGATTTGATTCGTCATATTTCAATGAAAAAGTTCAAAATGTTGAATGTTTAAACAACAACGAAGTTTAATGATGTTTTTGCTTCTTTCTTGGAATTTATTGGAACAACAAGTTTCGGTTGTGTAGTTCTGTTAACTTCGACTGTGATATCGATTCTCGTCCATTGTTTTCGTTTCACCATAACACAGACACATAAGGAGAGAGGAAAGTAAACAATGGATGTTGACCATCCGTCCTCTTTCAATGTCAACCATTCACAGGGGACGCAAGGCTCAGAAAAGGTCCACGAAAATGGAAGTTGTCGGCGTTTCAATAAGTGGATGATCACAATTTTTCTTGTCCATTCACGAAGGAACTTTTTCTGTGGAAAAGTTTCGACCGTAGTTTAAACGTTCTACGTTTTGATCTTTTTCCGATGAATTTTTTATGTTTAATTTTGTCCGAAATCCAGTGAGAAAGTGTTGGATCTAGAGATTTGAGTGGCTAAGTCTTTATAATTCTAGTGCCCCAAAGGTTTCTCAACACGTTGAATCCATTTATGCATTCAGAAATGCAATTTAAACAACAAAAAATGCAATTTTGTCCAGATTTATGTCGTCAGATTCCAGCAAAAAAAAGCCAAAACATGGAACAGTTAGACAATGTCAAAGTTTCGTTTTAGTGTGATTATCATTTTAAAATGAGTGTGTTACTCTTCACTAATCTTGTGTGATTTTCATCCTAAAGAGCTTTGGATGGTTAGAATGTTCACTTGGTTATGTCAATTGTTGATGACATGGATGGTGTTATGTTAAAGGTTTTGATGATGTATTGCTTTATATACTTGCTTATCATAGATATAGCAATACACTTATCATGTGATGTTCTAGTCTCCACTCCTTGCTAGATGATTGGACATGAGAATGTATGGCCCATGGAGGAACACAGTAGCACTTTGGGCCTAAGTGGACATTATATTGGCTTCTCCATTTGATTACCTTCATGATGGCATAGAGCACTTGACATGTACTCACCTTTCGACATGTGTTTAATTACTTGGATGGATAGATATGGGCATGGTTGTGGCTCCTTCTCTCCAACGCCCTAGCTCTTATGGATGATATTCACATGTAGATGGATTATTTGTATAATGAAGTATGATATCATCTTGAACACCCTCCTTCCTAGGCCCACTTTTGGAGGTACACGCACACTTCTCTTCACTTCATGCATGTTTTGAAGAAGTCATGGTTCTCCTTGACAAGTTGGTGGGGCTCTTGATCACTTGGCATAAAAGGTCATGGCATATTCTTCCTTGGATATACCACTCCTCATGTTTTATTGGTCCACACGTGCCATCTTGAGGGATTATTTGCACACATACTTATTTTTAACCATGGGAATCAATAACTCATTAGAGTGACCTGGGCTAGGCCTGGGGTCAAACCAATTGGTTGCCACTATAAATGAAGAGTATATCCAACGGATCAGAAGCCAGATATAGAAATAACTTGTGACTTAACAAAGGGCGAGGTGTCCCAAGGCACACTAAAGTGGACCTTTATCCAAGGGGCATCTACCCTTCTAGCCTTATCACAATGAGACAAAGTCCCAATCATCTCATCAAACCACATCAACCTTATTATTTGCACATCCATTGAGACATAATGTTGGATTAAAATGGAGGTGTCCCTTCCTTATGGAGATGGTTGAGTGTTATTGATATTCCACATATTGAGGCCTTCTACCATGGATCCACTTGTTTTATTTGAGGATGATGTCCACTTTGGAAGTTAATTTGCACATATTCTCATACTTATTGATGGGATGCCCACCTTGGGAGATGCCACAAGTCTCTTGAGGAGGTTCTTCATGGTTTCATACCCTATTTTGAGGAGATATTCATCTTGAAGAATTGTTGCTTGCTTTTATAGTTGAAGACATCCCACATTGGGGAAGATCTAGGAGGTTCCAAACCCTAGATATAGGGTTGCATGGCATATTTTGAGGTTGACCAAGCTTTAGGAGAAGTTATCTTTTGATAGAGTGCCCAAATTTTTTCCTTATCATTCCATTAAATGCAAAGTGGTCGCAAGATTTCCAAAATGTGGTCACAATAGAAATTATGATAAAAATTGATGCAATCGTGGTTCTTTCAATATTTGTAACAAGAGAATTATCGCTACATTTTGACCACACATTTGATGAACACCCCACCTTTTTTTCTTAAGTGATTAGGTTATTTGGGGAAATCATTATTAATACATGCCCATAGTGAAGATCACCCTAGCTCTTGAGGCCACATGGCCCATATTTATGCATCTATTTAAGGGTTTGTTCTTGGATGTTTCATCTTGGAGAGCTACACACCCATTTTGGGGGAGATCTAAGAGGTTTCAAACCCTAGATATAGGATTCTCTTGCCTACTTTGAGGAGTTGGTTGTGGATATATCCACTTGGAAGCCTTTGGACGCTAGATGTTTCACCTTTGACTCATCTCATTCCTTCTTTGATGGGGATGTCCCACTCTCTTAGGAATATGTTTGTTGAAAACTTGTACATGTGGCCTTGACCACTTCATTATTACACCAAAGACATTTTTTAAGGGGACGGATCCCCTCCAAACCTTCGTTGTATGTCTAGAGCTTCTTTAAAAATGTCATTGTTATCGCACAGTTTGTAGCTAGGTCAAAAGGCTAGAGGATAGAGGCCAAACTGGCGTAATAGGAACCTACCCCACCCAATGTCACCACAATGGGGAGGTTCTTTCTATTTAGGGAGGTTAGCCCAGGGGAGATGTCCCTGGTAACCTAGGGTTTTGAAGAAGCAAAGATATAAAGGTTAAGGTTAAAGTTCCTCTTCACAGGTTACCACCAAGGTCAGATAGTCCGGCTAATCAGCCAATAAATGAAGTGTATGCCCGAATGAGAACACCTGCCTGGAACAATACAATGGCAAAACAATATATATGCAGGCTATAATTCAATGGGTTAGTACTTCATGTAACTATCTGATATCAATATGTAAGCAATTAAAGACAACATATATTAATGAGATCAATGTTTTATCAATAATGTTTTATCAATATTAAGACGATCCTATCAATCTGTTGCTTGAGAAAGCTCTCACGCAACAGAGGGACAAAATGATGGAGAATTTTTCCCACATACTTAAATGCCTACCGATATCATCAGGCGCATCTTCATCAAGAGGCCACTTTGGAGGCACCTCGCCTTTCAAGGTACAAGTTAATTTTGATATACCTGTATTTGAAGGACAGATAGATGCATAAGCCCTAGAAAAATGGTTAACTCTGCTAGAAGGTTATTTCTCTGTTCACAATTTTTCCGACAAAGAAAAGATCACCTTTGCACTCCTTAAAACTCTCCCTCATGTCAAACATTGGTGGGAAACTTACTGGGATAAAAGTTCCACAGAGGAGTCTGGAATATATGGGGCTGATCCCACTTCAGATTTTTTTATGGATGCGGTAAAGGAACAGTATTACCCTGTTGGAAACTATGAAGACCAATACATGAGATGGACCACGCTGCAGCAAGAGAGGGGCCAAACAGTTTTGGAGTTCACCAATACCTTCCATACCTTGTGCACCAAGTTGGGTATCAAAGAATCCGAGCGACATTTGGTTCTGAAATACCGTGGGGCTCTACACAGATACATCCAGACTAAAATGGATTTTCTGGACATCTCATCACTCGATGCTGCTTATCGATATGCTATTAAAATTGAGCAGAAATTTAAGCACCAGAACAAACGGGAATTTGGGTCTGCAAATCCGCAACAACCAAAGTATGACAAAGATGGCCCTAACAAACAGACTCCCGAAAACCAGTCCAAGAGACAATAAAAGAAGGGTCGCGGGAAGACAAAGAAGGACACTGGAAAATGGTGTGATTTCCACAAAAGCCCCTGGCACAACACTGATGAATGTCGCTCAAAACAGTCACTGGTGGTCGAGATCAAAGACAAGGAGCCAAACCCTGATTCATAATCTGATTCTGAAAATACTGGTAAAGGAGAGATCATTGACGCAGACCCCACTGCTATTGTCACGACCACAACAATTCAACCAGAAGAACCAATAGATCCTGAAGAGGGTGAGAACCTTTTTCATTCATAGATGTGGGTGAAGGGGACCCCACTGCATTTTATTGTTGATAGCGGAATCCATAAAAACCTCATCTCAGCAGAGGTCGTCAAACAGTTGGGATTGTTGACAACACCACACCCGCAGCCATACAACATCAGGTGGCTTCGGCAAGGATGAGATCTCCGTGTCAGCCAACAGTGTCGATTGTCATATGACATCCAACCCTTCAAGGATGAGGTATTGTGTGATGTTGCCCCACTGGATGTCTGTGATGTTCTCTTGGGCCAACCATATATGTGGAGATGCCATGTTAATTTTGAGTCTCGACCCCGTAGTGTCATTGTTACTTTGGGGGGTCATCTCTACAGAATACCAGAGGTAGTTCCAACTATTGTTCCACCTAAAAATTGTCACAAGGTAGTATCTCATACTACAAAATTCAGCTTCTTCACAATCTGTTCAAAAGGGGAACAGAAGGACACTGCAACCACTACAGCCTCACCCCCAACACCTTCTATCCAACAGAAGCAGGTCAAAAAGGTTGCGGCAAAGAGCAAAGATTCCTTCTGCACACCTTCCTCTCATGTAGCTCAAATTTTTGAACAACCTCAGCTTCAAAAGGTTCATGACAGACTTTCATAAACTAAGCAACGCGACGTCTCCAACAATACAAACAACTCACCCAGATGCAGATCCAGCAAACGATTTTCCCTCTCCCACAAAACTCAACGCAATGGAGACCATTGCTTCCTAAGAACGGAGGATTGATCCAGGTGGATATCGGTGGCCACCCACCTTTTTCGACTGGCTCAAAATAGTTTTCTGGCAATTTTGGCAATTTACTGTTTTTAGCAGGTTTTAACTTCCAAGGCCATTTTGAGGGCCTAAATGAAGGTTTTTTGAGATATAGGTTCTCAATGATAACCGAAGGCATGATTGAGCCCCCAAAATGAATCTCCTCGACGATACCTTTCCAACGAGCTATCATACGCCTAAAACGAAGATCGTATGCAAAAGTTACGACCCCGGGAAGTTGACGTACTAACTTACCCAAATGGGGCCCACATGAGTTTTGGCGCTTCATCTCCTAGGGTTAGGTTTTTGGATGTCTAGGACTTTTGGCATTCCTATTTATTGTGAAAACTCCTTTAGAGCCTCATTGTAATCATCTTCTTGCGAATGTGAGTAGCCGTCACATCTCTTCTCAGAGATAAGGTGCCACCATTCTAGCGAGTCTTTCACTCTGTATTTTAACAGTCTCTATACATTTCTTTCATTAATAGAAATCTTGTATTACTGTATATCTGTGTTTATTGTTGCATCTCTGATACATTTCTATGATATTATTGAATATCTGCGATATCTTTGTGCATTTCATTATTATATCTCTGCTCTCATTTCATGCCGAAAATAATCTGGATTAATTAAATTGTTAAATCAAAGCCCTAAATAAGCATACGCAAGACATCAAGCCCTACTGAGGGAGACATTATCCCTTTTTAGGGCAAAATCCAACACAAATTACAAAATGTTGGCCCTCTTTGGGCCTCCAAACCTGCCACACGTGCCAGCTGCCTTGTTAGATTGCCACACTATCAAGATGACGTCAATGGTTCCTAGGTGACGTCCTTGGCCATCAAAGGGAGATGTTCCACCTGAAGTGGGTCAACCCCCCTGGGCTGGGCTCAGCCAAAGTGTCCCGGATGGAACATCCTTCTTCTTCTCAGGTGCAAAATCTCAATCAATCACTGTCCTATCTCTGCCCTTGATGGGGTCCCAACAACCATCTGATGGGCTCTTCAGCCCCATGGAGGTCTGAACTAATCATCTCCTCATGTGTATCGGTCCAACTGGTACCTATCCGTCGGGCATGGTCCTGCACATCAAAAACTTCGCCCTCCATGGGCTCATTAGTCACAAGGATCATAGCAATGTTAATCACATTTTATCATTAAGGTTATCAAACACATGCATAAAAACCCTGATATATCATTCAATAGCTCAAAGATATTACAAAGACCTACAATACAAAGCTAAAGAAAAAGACAAAATACCCTATTGGGCTAGTATCATAAGGAAAGGAAAGTCTCCAAGGGGTATCATCCAAGCCATGTAAAACAAGGTGATGTGGTCAAGGGATGTCCAGACATACGGGTAGAGTGAAATATAGGGATGCATGATATTACCTGTGGGTGCCTTTGTAGAAGGCGAGCTATACCTGTCATGGATGCAATTCTTTCCAAGCCCTTTATTGCCTTTATTCTTTTCTTTTCTTTATTTGCTTTCTTCTTTTTTTATTTCAAGGACTAACTAGAGGACATTGCCTTGGCATGGTGACCAGAGATGACAGTGTTACCCACAAGCACTTTCACAAAGATGATAAGGTTGGCTCATGATGAGACCCCCTTTCCCTTGGCCATGCAACCAAAGGTCACTGCCTTGGTGTGATGACCAGATAATGGCAATGTCATACTGCTAGGTACCCATGAACATAATAGGCTAGCTCGTGATGAGACCCCCTATCCTCTTGGCTAGGTCTTGTTTTTGTTATTTTTATTCGGGTCCCTCTTGTTTCTTGTCGAGAAGCCTTTTATTGCCTTCTCGAGGATCCCTGGGCGAGGCATCTCTAGGTTTCATTTTTTATGGATTTTATCTTTTACTGACTTCTTTTACCTTCTGGGCCTTTAGCCCCTTCTTCCCACGAGATAAGGTGCAACCCCAAAAACAGATCATCCTAATGCCCGGACTAGGGGAATGGGACAAATGAGTGGGAGATAAGATGTAAAAGTGATGATATGATGGGAGAGGACGATGGCTCTTCAGAAATCCCCCCCAGGTGGCAAACCAAAACCTATGGATACATGCTTGCTAGGACACCCTGTCAATTCCCCCAACCATGGTCAAGTGGGTTAATGTAAGATCCAAGCGGTTGTCAGAAATAAAAGGAGTAAGATGCATATATCTAAAGGTTATATTGATAAAAAATGACACATACCATGATACTTGGACCAATTACCTCATGGAGAAAGAGTCTTCTCCAATACAAGTCCAAGCCGAAGGTGATGGATGTTGTTGCTGCTGACAAGACAAGTCTGATGAAGGAGAAGAAATATGGGCCCTCCAGGGCCATGCTCAGGTCAATCCTGCTCTCGGTAATCCATGTCTAGGACATGTGGGCTTCGAGACATGATCTCCTAGTTATCCCTAGAAATCGGGGATAACAATCATCTGTCATTTTATTGCATGCACTTTGTGTTGAAAATGTTCCAAAAACATTGTTGGATGTAAAATAATTCATTTTTATCTGTCAATCCAGAGGTCAAATTGTGTTGTGTTATTGTTTCAGACAAACATATAAAATGTGAGTGGACATGGAAGTCATCTAGAAATCAAATTGTCTTATGTTATTGTTTGAGAGAGTCATATAGAATATCAGTAGACATGGAAAGTCTAATGGACAAAGGAAAATTGTTTGTAGTAGACAAGATCGGTCATACAGTAAAATAGATTGCACATGTTACAGACATCTCCATGAAAATGTTAGCATAGATTCAATTGCTCTGGAGAATATTTTTCAACATAACTCATGATGTGGGCCTACCAAGTTAAATTTCCTCGAAAAAAAGTATACGAACAACTCTGTTGGAAACTTTGAACTTGGGTTGCCCACAAACCCCTTTTATCGACCTCCGATCCTTCACTAGCAGAGTCTCAGACCCCTCTGTTACACACCAGTGGAACAATATTACTTTAAGCGCCTCCTTTACTCTAGCACTAAGCCATTTCTCTTGATGTGGCCAAGTGTTAGTCCTCATGCTACTAGCGTCATCATCGTTATTTTCTTATTTGAGAACAACTACAATGCTCAGTTGTCTCGACCCGATGACATACATATCATCGTTGGCATGTTTACCAGGGAGAAAACATATAAATCCAACTATCTTGACAATATACTAGTTCTGATGAAATGGGATCCGTATCCATCATATTAGACAGTTGATTTGGACGTAAAGAACTTAATCGACACTGCCGATTTATTTCAATCTTTGTTAATACTCATTTTTTCTTTGTCATCAGTCTTATCCTTCGACTTATCTTCATCGTCGATTATTTTTGTTTTCCCAGCTCATCGTGATCGACCCCACATTCGTCAACACAATTACCAAGTCTATTGTCGACAATCACAAAGTTGTCGTCGTCGGCGATCCAACCTTGCTCTGACCTTATCATCGTTGAATCGTGTTCATTGTCGACACAACTCCTTAATGGAGTTTGGGGTCTCGATATGGTGAGTCCTAACAATCTAATTGTGACTGTTGATTTTGGGAAGGGAATTGCCCAGATCTAATCTACAACATCCAGTTAAATACAAACAAAGACACAAGGATTTTGTTCAGCTATGGAACTCGACTCTGTGCATGATATTTTACACAACAAAATCAAATTGTGTCACTCATTCAAGACAAATTACGAGCACGATTCAATTTCACATGCACGACAAACCACAATAGCACACAAAACTTAGGATTCTTATTAATTCTTGCAGGGAATAGACTGGTACAACATTACAGCTCTATTCCTTTTGGTCTCTTGGACCTCTGCAAAATGAAAACTCTTGCACTCTCCAAACCTGCTAACCTCTATTCATTACAAAACACTCAATATATCCTTAAGCTCTCAGGTAGCTCAAAAACCAACAAATCCCAAGCTATCTCAACAAAACCCCAATCTAGAAACCATTCCTAAAATTTAGTAACAAATCGACACCTATCAAACAAATCAATCTACTATACCTTCTAAGATATCTCCTAGAGATATCATATTTAAACATTACAAATAAAATGAAAAATCAGGGAACCAACTCCCTTGGTAAATGTTTGTGACCCCTAGATCAATCTCAAAATAAATTGGTTGATGCTCCTGCATCATATTCCTGGGGAAGAAAATATTCATGGACTCATTTACATGAGGTCTTCAACTTGTTTTACATGTTTCTATATCTCTACGGAGTTCATCCAATTCACATCTATTGTTAGAAGATCCTTCCATTGGATCAAATACTCATAGTAATCATGCTTCTTGGTTTTCTTGACAATCCTCTTATCAAGAATCTTCTCTATATGAAATTGTTTTGTTGTAGGTAACTACTTCATCCATTGAATTGATTTAACCTTCCCTTGATCATCCTCATCCTTGGCTTCAGGTCCTCTATAAAGATATAAATCTGCAACATTTAATTTTGGTGAAATTCCAATATCATGTGGTAACTTAATCTCATAGGCATTAGTTGAAATTTTTCTCAAAATTTTATAGGGTCCTATCTTCTTCAATTTCAACTTATTACATTCATTTCTTGGGAATCTCTCTCTCCTAAAATGTGCCGAAACTTGATCTCCAACTTCAAAATTAATTACCTTCTCTTCATATTTTCTCTTTGCTTGTACCTTTGACGGCTATCATGTAGCTTCCCTTTGACTTATTCATGCAACATTTGAATTGTTGTAGAAAAATCTTCTACATCAGTACTTCTCATCTCCACCTTTACCATATATCTATGTTTAGAAATGCCTCTTGGGTGCATATCATACACTATTTGACACAAATTGTTCTCTGTACTTTTGTTAGGTGATTCATTGTAAGAAAACTCATCTTGTGCAAGAACTTGATCCCACTGAATTATATGCTCACTTACCAAACTCCTCAGTAAGTTTCCCAAGCTCTTGTTTACTACTTTTGTCTTCCCATCAGTTTGTGTATGATAGGATGAACTAAAAGAAAGGTTGGTTTCAAGATTTTTCCACAACGTCCTCCAAAAATGTCCTACAAATTTAGTGTCTCTCTCTGAAACTATACTTCTAGGAAATCAATGCAATCTAACAATTTCTCTAAAACAAAATTAGCTATATGGGTTGCATCACTGGTTTTATAAAAAGGTACAAAATGTACCATTTTTGAGAATCTATCCACAATTACAAAAATTGAAAGAAATATTCCCCCTTTGAGTTCTAGGTAAACCCAAAACAAAATCCATGCTTATGGCATCCCATGGCCTACTTGATATGGTAAATGGTTGATATAAACCTGTGTTTTGTTGTTTTCCTTTGGCATACTGACAAATTTTACACCTTTCTACAAATCTCTTGACATTAGATCTCATACCTGGTCAAAAATAAGAACTTAATTGAGCACAAGTTTTTTCATGTCCAAAATGACCAACCAATCCTCCACTATGCTTCTCTTTAAACAAGTTATCTCTCATCGAGCATTTTGGAATGCACAATTGACTTCCTTTGAACAACAATCCCTCCTGGATCATATACTCTATCAAAGCACTTCTATCTCTGATCATTGGATTAGCACATGCTTCATAGGCTTCCTTGAATTCAGGGTCTTCTTTATACATTTCTTTGAGATGTTCAAACCCCAAAGTACTCACTTGGAATTCCTGCAAAACCAAACACCTCCTGCTTAAAGCATATGCAACTTTGTTAACACTCCCAGTGATATGTTTAAAAACAAATGTAAAGTTTTACATAAACTCTACCCATTTGGAATGTCTATGATTCAACTTATTCTACTTAGTTATAAACTGCAAAGCATGATTGTCAGTATGAAAAATAAATTCTTTAGGCATTATATAATGCCTCCATTTCTTTAAGGCATGTATCACTGCATAGAACTCTTTATTATAGGTTGAGTATTTCTACTTGGAATCATTCAACTTCTCACTGAAATAAGCAATATGATTATTGACGCAACCTACCCCTCAAACGAGTCGTTGCTCCACCAGGACCTTCTTCCTAATCAGACCCGAAGAGTCAACGCTCTTCAACTCTTCTCGGGAGTTCTCCTTCCCACAGTAACACTCCTTCGGCGATCTCCCCTTGCGTATCGGGAAATCGGGACTCGCGAGTTCGCGAGTTCAACACTCACGGGATCGGGCCTTTACCTTCTCCAACCCCGATGGTCAACGGTCAGCTACTTCTATTCGGGAGTTTCCCTATCGGGAAATCGGGGTATGCGATGTCATGAACCCTTGACACAACAAAGTCCCGAACCCCGAACTCCGATAGCACGTGCAGACTTGGAACTCCCACCTTCGAACTCTGGTATATTGCCACCTATCTCCACTATGCCTTGTGGATCCACCTTGCCACGTCCTCTTCGGGATTTCGCGGATCGCGAGTCTCCGATGCAAGAACTTCTTGGCGTCGAGAACTCCGATTCTTCGAACGCCGAAAACCCGAAGTCCGATGACACCTATCAACACCCCATGGTGAGGCCTAATGCCTTAACACCTGTCCTCCACTTGGCTATCGGGATATCGCGATTCGGGAAATCGCGGTTCCTGGTGCACAAGGTCACAGACCTCGCAAAACTCCGAATCCCGACTCCTCAGGATCTTCCGCCACGTGTCCCTCCGATGATCGACGGCTCTGGTCAACTCGAGGAATCACAACTCGCGATTTCTCGAGGTGTAGAACCCTCACCTTGTCAATCCCCGAATGCTGAAACCCCGAAGTCCAATGTACTTTGGTTCTCCACACCTGTGTTCACGGGTTATCTCCCGCGCAACTCCTCCACGATCGGACGGTCCTCGGGATTTCGCAGTTCTCCTTGACAACTCTGAGTCGTCGATTCTCCTCCTGTTGAAGAGTTCCTCCGCCTCGCCACCTTTGTCCTGTATGAAATCCACGGGAGTCTGTCCCCACACCGACACAAAGGTATTCTTCCAGGCCGTTCCTGAGATGATCGTAAGGAACTATCCCTCCTGAGCTTTGTCCCTCTAACTCCTTCAGGGAACTTTCGCGCACTTCCTGTGCCCGACCTCAAGGACCTTCAAAGTGTTGAAGTCTTTCCGGACTTGGGGCGTTCACAGCCACCGTAAATCCGGCTCGTCTTTACTCAGGCTTACTACTGAGCCTCGTGTCCAACCTGCACTCACCTTCACGACTTGAACGATCCCAATTCACCCTGGGAAAACCGAGAACAAAGGTTCAACTACTCAACCTCCTCAACGCACTCTATGCAGAGGGATTCAACTGCACTCGATGCAGGAATCTCCTGGCTTAAGCAGAGAAACAATTGAAACTCATTCTCTCAGGTTTCGAACTTGGTACGAAATCACATATGCAACATATAGAAGATAAGCATAAAAGGGAACAAGCAGGCAAAAGCATAATATCAACAACACACAGAGATCAAACACATCCATGAGATTAAATCAAATCTTTTTCTATTAATTCAATAGATGTACATGGAATTTCTTCATAAGCTCTCTGGTCTGCTCTCTTCTTGCTCCTGTATGAATGAGAATAATCTTACAATGATACAAGCGAGGGTGTCTATACCCCGTTTTCCCTCTCAAAAGGTAAACTGTCTAATCTACAGTTAATTCCTACCTATCAGCCTTAATTGTATTAAGTGCCTTCCTATCTATAACATAATACAAGTGCGCTCGGCTTTGAATGTCCTTGATTAAACGGCGGCGCAACAATACCAAGGTAAAATTCAAAATCTGAAGTTTGCTGGCTTGTCCAGCTGTCTCTCTTTCTCCACGCGCTGGCTCGCTTGGTAGTTGAGCGATGCTTTTGCATCATACTCCTCGGCTCAAAAGATTTCATGAGCTCCTGCTCATGAGTTCCTGTACAGTCTACCCATGTTTCAAAATCACTACTTCTGTCTCCCAGCTGGCATCCTCCACTGGGTGATCTTTCCATTTCACCAGGTATTCAAAATATTGCTTTCTCCTGGTCTTCCTTCCAACTCTTTTATCCAGTATGCACTCCATCTCAGGTTTCTGTGCAACTGGTAATTTCTTTTTCCATTGGATCACTGGATCCTCAGTTCCAGCCTCTGCTTCATTATCCCTGTAGGGGTATAAATCTGAAATGTTGAAAATTTGAAATATCCCGATGCCCTCTGGCAACTCAAGCTCATATGCATTCTCTCTGAATTTCTTCAGGACTTTGCACGGCCCAATTTTTTTCATCTTGAGCTTGTTGTATGCTCCCCTTGGGAACCTTTCTTTCCTCAAATACGCCAGAACCATGTCTCCAACTTCAAACTGAAGCTGCCTCTTCCTGATTTGTCTTCTGCAGCCGCTGCTTCACCTGTGCGTGAAGTTCCTGCATTGCCTCAGCAAACTCTTCTGCCCTCGTGCTGCTAGTCTCAGCCTGTTCTGGCTCCCTGAGCTCAGACACTCCTCTCGGCTGTGTCCCATACAAAATTTGAAATGGGCTCTTACCTGTACTTCGATTCACAGAATCGTTGTATGCAAACTCTGCCTGTGGTAAGATCTGATCCCAACTGGTGCGATTCTCTACCACCAGGCTTCTCAACATATCTCCCAAGCTTCTGTTGACCACTTCTATCTGCCCATCTGTCTGCGGATGGTAGGCAAAAATGAATGCTAAGTCAGTCCCCAACTTCTTCCATAGCGTCCTCCAAAAATGACCTATGAATTTCGTGTCCTGATCTGAGACTATGCTCCTGGGCAATCCATGCAATCGCACGATCTCCTTAAAAAACAAATTTGCGATGTGCGTGGCATCGCTGGTCTTATGACACGTGATGAAATGTGCCATTTTTGAAAACCTGTCCACCACAACAAAGATGGAATCAACTCCTCGCTGAGTTCTCGGTAATCCCAACACAAAATCCATACTGATGGCTTCCCAAGGCCTTTCAGGTATGGGCAATGGCTGATATAACCCTGTGTTCTGTTTTCGGCCCTTTGCATGTTGACATATCCTGCACCTATCAACAAACCGTTTAACATCTGCACGCATGCCCGACCAACAATATGATTCACTCAAATTGATGAATGTTTTGTCATGCCCAAAATGACCTGCTAAGCCCCCGCTGTGTTTCTCCTTTACCAAATTCTCTCTCATAGAGCAATCTGGAATGCATAGTTGATTGCCTTTGAACAGAAATCCATCCTGTATCAAGAAATCTATCCACGTGCTCCTATCTCTGAGAACTGGGTTCTCGGCTGCTTCGTATGCTTCCCCAAAATCAGCATCATCTGCATACATATCCTTCAGGTTTTCGAAACCCAAAGTCTTGACACTGAATTCTTGCAGCAATAAACACTTTCTGCTCAAGGCGTCAGCTACCTTGTTCGCAGTCCCCAAAATGTGCTTTATGACAAAGGTGAAATTCTGCATATATTCCACCCACTTCGCATGCTTTTGATTCAGCTTCTCCTGCTGACTCACGAATTGTAGTGCATGATTATCACTGTACAGCACAAACTCTTTGGGTATCAGATAGTGCCTCCACTTCTTCAATGCCTGGACAATGGCATAGAATTCCTTATCGTATGTGGAGTACTTTAATTTCACCTCATCCAGCTTCTCGCTGTAATATGCCACAGGTCTGTCATCCTGACTTAAAACCCCTCCAACAGCATACCCATTGGCATCACACTTCACTTGGAAGGTCTTCTGAAAATCTGGCAGCACCAGAATTGGCTGCTCAGTAATCTTCTGCTTCAACAAATTGAAGCTTCTTTCAGCCTCGGTTGTCCACTGGAAAACTTTATGCCGCTTCCTGACCGTATCCATCATTGCGGCACTGATTTCGCTGAAATTCCGAATGAATTTCTTGTAGAAACTTGCCAACCCATGGAAGCTCCTTACCTCAAAAACATTCCTTGGCGATGGCCAATTCCTGATTACGTTCACCTTCTCAGGATCCATCTTCAATTCATTTGCCGAAATTACAAAACCCAGATATATGAGTTCTGTCTGCATGAAGGAACACTTCTTCAAATTTATTAGCAGCTTCTCCCGCTGTAGCCTTCTCATCACTGTGGCCAAATGCCTCAAATGTTCGGCCTTTGTCTTGCTGAAAATTAAAATATCATCGAGGTACACTACCACAAATTTGCCAATGAATTCCCGCAGGAATTCATTCATCAGCCTCATAAAAGTGTTGGGTGCATTTGTCAAGCCAAACGGCATGACCAACCATTCGTACAAACCCTCGTTTGTTTTGAATGTTGTTTTCCACTCATCTCCCTCTCTCATCCGGATCTGATGATATCCGCTTTTGAG
>ML796471.1:270955-298749 GCA_009831015.1 Picea engelmannii
CATGAGAGTTTCCTCTGTCCATCTTCCTCTCGGGACAATCCACTTCTTTGTGACCATCTTTACCACACGTGAAACATGTGATAACTCCTCCTCGACCTCTGCCTCTACCTCGGGTATGAGGAAATGTATTGGCATCAGCGTAATCTCCTTGATGATCCGGTCACTGCCTCCTCGGCTCAATGTTCTGTTGCCTCTGCTGTGAGGTTCCACCTCTTTCAGCTCTTCCTTGAGGCTTTTTCCAATCCTCCCTGGGCTTCTGTGTTCTCTCCTGAACAACAGCTTTTCCTCGTGGCTGGCTTCTGCCTTGCCCTCGTTGTCCCTGCTTGCGGCTCAGCTTCTCCTCAGCCTTCAAAGCCATCTGGTATGCTTCCTCAACTGTCCGGATGGTGACCATGCTCAATTCATCCTAAATGTCATACATGAGACCATTCAAGTATCTTGCCACCTTTTTGTCATCACTCTCCCGATGACCAGCTCGAATGTTGAGCCTGTAGAACTCCTCTGTGTATTCTTTCACCGTCATCATCTTCTGCCTCAGGTTCTGCATGCGCCTGAACAGAGTGATCTGGTAGTCTCTCGGAATGAACTTCGCCTTCATCTTGGCGATCATCCTGTCCCAGCTCTTTATCTTCTGTTTTCCTTTGGAACGCCTGTCCGCCTGAAGCTCGTCCCACCATAAGGCCGCGTGCCCCTTCAGCTTCGTGACAGCATGTCTCACCTTCTTGTCCTCTTCGATATCCTCATAGTCGAAGTAGGTGTCGAGTGCTCGGATTCAATCCAGCAACTCTTCTGTATTTAGGCTTCCCTCGTAAGCTGGAATGTCCATCCTCACCTTTGCGCTCATCTTGGCGATAGCCTTGATTAATCGCTCATTTGTTGCATCTTCTGCTGCAAATCCATCTTGCGGTACAGCATCACCTTCGCCTTCGGAGTCACTCAGATCTCCTGTATTTGCTGTGCGCCTCTGGGATTCTTCCATATCTTCCATTCTAGCACGGAGATTTCGTATTTCCCTCTCTATTTCTATATTCTGTCCATGACTGCTTCTTTCCCTGGACAATTCCCTCTCCTCCTCTGGATCGGGTGATCGCCTACCTCTTCTCGGCGACATTTCGTCTTCTCTTCCTCTCTGCTACAGAAAACAGAGAAATCTTGGCTCTGATACCACTCTGACGCAACCTACCCCTCAAACGAGTGGTCGCTCCACCAGGACCTTCTTCCTAATCAGACCCGAAGAGTCAACGCTCTTCAACTCTTCTCGGGAGTTCTCCTTCCCACAGTAACACTCCTTCGGCAATCTCCCCTTGCGTATCGGGAAATCGGGACTCGCGAGTTCACGAGTTCAACACTCACGGGATTGGGCCTTTACCTTCTCCAACCCCGATGGTCAACGATCAGCTACTTCTATCCGGGAGTTTCCCTATCGGGAAATCGGGGTATGCGATGTCATGAACCCTTGACACCACAAAGTCCCGAACCCCGAACTCCGATAGCACGTGCAGACTTGGACCTCCCACCTTCGAACTCTGGTATATTGCCACCTGTCTCCACTATGCCTTATGGATCCACCTTGCCACATCCTCTTCGGGATTTCACGGATCGCGAGTCCGCGATGCAAGAACTTCTTGGCGTTGAGAACTCCGATTCTCTGAACGCTGAAAACCCGAAGTCCGATGACACCTGTCAACACCCCATGGTGAGGCCTAATGCCTTAACACCTTTCCTCCACTTGGCTATCGGGATATCGCGATTCGGGAAATCGCAGTTCCTGGTGCACAAGGTCACAGACCTCGCAAAACTCTGAATCCCGACTCCTCAGGATCTTCCTCCACGTGTCCCTCCGATGATCGACGGCTCTGGTCAACTGGGGGAATCGCAACTCGCGATTTCTCGAGGTGTAGAACCCTCACCTTGTCAATCCCCGAATGCCGAAACCCCGAAGTCCAATGTACTTTGGTTCTCCACACCTGTGTTCACGGGTTATCTCCCGCACAACTCCTCCACGATTGGATGGTCCTCGGGATTTCGCGGTTCTCCTTGACAACTCTGAGTCATCGATTCTTCTCCTCTTGAAGAGTTCCTCCGCCTCGCCACCTTTGTCCTGTATGAACTCCACGGGAGTCTGTCCCCACACCGACACAAAGGTATTCTTCCAGGCCATTCCTGAGATGATCGTAAGGAACTATCCCTCCTGAGCTTTGTCCCTCTAACTCCTTCAGGGAACTTTCGCGCACTTCTTGTGCCCGACCTCAAGGACCTTCAAAGTGTTGAAGTCTTTCCGGACTTGGGGCGTTCACAGCCACCGTAATTCCAGCTCGTCTTTACTCAGTCTTACTACTGAGCCTCGCGTCCAACCTACACTCACCTGCATGACTTGAACGATCCCAATTCACCCTGGGAAAATCGAGAACAAAGGTTCAACTACTCAACCTCCTCAACGCACTCTATGCAGAGGGATTCAACTGCACTCGATGCAGGAATCTCCTGGCTTAAGCAGAGAAACAATTGAAACTCATTCTCTCAGGTTTCGAACCTGGTACGAAATCACATATGCAGCATATAGAAGATAAGCATAAAAGGGAACAAGCAGGCAAATGCATAATATCAACAACACACACAGATCAAACACATCCATGAGATTAAATCAAATCTTTTTCTATTAATTCAATAGTTGTACATGAAATTTCTTCATAAGCTCTCTGGTCTGATCTCTTCTTGCTCCTGTACGAATGAGAATAATCTTACAATGATACAAGCGAGGGTGTCTATACTCCGTTTTCCCTCTCAAAAGGTAAACTGTCTAATCTACAGTTAATTCCTACCTACCAGCCTTAATTGTATTAAGTGCCTTCCTATCTATAACATAATACAAGTGCGCTCGGCTTTGAATGTCCTTGATTAAACGGCGGCGCAACAATACCAAGGTAAAATTCAAAATCTGAAGTTTGTTGGCTTGTCCAGCTGTCTCTCTTTCTCCACGCGCTGGCTCGCTTGGTAGTTGAGCGATGCTCCTGCATCAATTATCATCTTGACTTAGAAAAACACTAATGGTCATTCCACTCGCATCACACTTGACTTGGAAATGTTTATAAAAATCTAGAAGAACCAAAATAGGTTGTTCGGTGATCTTATATTTCAACAATCTGAATCCCCTTTTAGCTTCTACTATCTACTTGAATGGTTGTTGTTCCTTCTTAATAGTTTCAACTATTGGAGCACATATTCTACTAAAATTTCTAATAAATTTCTTGTAAAAACTTGCTAACCCTTGAAAACTTCTTACCTCATAAATATTCCTTGTAGAAGGCCACTCCTTGATAGATTTGACCTTCCCTAGATCCATCTTCAATCCATCTTGTAAGATTACAAATCCCAAATAGATCAATTTTATTTTCATGAAAGAACATTTCTTCAGATTAATCAAAAGTTTCTCTTGCTGCAACTTTCTCAACACCAACTTCAAAAACCTTAAGTGTTCTTCATTTGTTCATACAAACCATCATTTTTCTTAAAGTTTCTCTTCCATTCAACTCCCTCTCTCATCCTAATATGATATTATCCACTCTTTAAATCATTCTTTGAAAAATAATTTGCACCAAGTAGACAGTCCATCAACTCATCCATATGAGGTAAAGGAAATATGTACCTAATTGTAATCTTGTTAATTTCTCTAGAGTCTATATACATTCTCCAACTACCATCCTTATTTGGACTCAAAAAAGATGGCACCAGACAAGGGCTTAAACTTTCTTTCACCAATCCCTTATCCAACAACTCATGAACTTGATTTCTAATCTCTTCATTCTCTTTGGGTGTCATCCTGTAAGCATCTTTTCTTGGTAGACTTTCTCTTGGAATCAATTTGATGTGATGGATAATACTTCTTATGGGTGGTACGGAATTAGTAAAATCATCAACAATGATATCAACAAACTCATCTAACAATGCTTGAATCTCAACAGGAAAATCATGTAAATTGGTGTTGGTAAGTACTACCCTTGGCTTACCAATCAAAGAAAAATGTACCTCCTCTTCTTTCTTGACACCCTGCACCAGTTCCTTTCCACTAATCAGCATCACATTTGGACCAACTTCTTCTTTAGCTCCTTCATCTTTCAGTGGAAATAACGCATGCTTATGTCCATCCTTTTCAAGGGTATATGTATCCCTTATTCCATCATGGATACATTTCCTATCATACTGCCATGGTCTTGCCAACAAGATATGACAGACATCCATAAGCATGATATCACATATTCCTTCATCTTTGTAACCATTAATCTGAATTTCTACCTTACATTGTCCACTTACCAGAATATGATGTCCTTTCTACAACCAAGACACTTTGTATGGAGTAGGATATGCCATCTCTCTAATCCCAACTTCTTCACCAACTATGTAGAAACTAGATTGTTTGTGTTGCCACTATCAATGATTACCTTGCAACATTTCCCTTTTGATTTGCACATGGTTCATAATAAACTCTTCCTCTATCATGGTTCATGAGTTTCCTTCTCCGCTTTAATCAAAATTGTCTTCAATAATAATGATTCACCCATCTCAGGATTTTCTTCACTTTTTCATTCAATGTCTCTTCCTTAGCTTCTGCAATGTGACTTCCTCTCTGGTTTGCTAACTTGTTCTTAGGACAATCCCAAGACATATGTCATGTTTTCCCACAGGTATAACACTCGATTTCTCTACTTCTCCCTCTTTCTCTTGAAAAGAATCTTCCACCTCTTGAATCTCCTCCTCTAGGTGGTTGATTGCTAGAGCTTCCTTCTTCTCTCTTTGAAGCTTGAAATCTTCCTTTGTTGAATGATCGTTTTCCTCTTGTTGGAATCCTTCCTCTATTCTTTTGGCTTTGGTTTCTAGCCAACTTTTCTTCTACCTTTAAGGATGCTTGGTAGGAATATTTCACTATTATCATGGACAAAAGACTGATCTCATATTGAATATCATACCTCAGTCCATTTATATATATGGAAACCTTCCCTACATCTTCTTTTACACGGCATGCCTTGATATTCAACCTATAGAATTATTTAGTGTATTCCTTCATTGTCATAACTTTTTTCCCCAAAATTTGCAATTATCTGAATAAATTCAATTCATAATCCTTGGGAATGAACTTGCCTTTGAATTTAGCCACCATTTTATCCCAACTTCTAATTTTAGCTTTACCTTTCCTTCTTCTATATGTCCGCAACTCATCCCACCATAAAGGTGCATGGCCTTTTAGTCTTTTCACTGCATGCTTTACTTTATTTTCTTCATCCACCACTTCATAGTTAAAGTACTTTTCCATTGCATTGATCCAATCAAGCAATTCATATACATTCAAGTTACCCTCATACATAGGCACTTCAATCTTTGTTCTCGATCCAACTTTTGTGACCAATCTCAACATTTTCTCCTCTGTTGTTTCTCCTCCTAGTGCTCCTTATGTTTCCTCATCAAAGCTTGTATATTCACTTTTGTTGACATCTCCTATGTCAGGTTCCTTTCTCAGAGTTGTCTCTATGGCTTCCATCCTCGCCTAGATGTGCTTCATATCCAATAAACTCCTCAATTGCTACATTTCTCTCTCATCCTCCTCGTATGGGTGGCATGATTCCTACAAGATACAATTCTTTTTCTTTGATTCTTTGAGAGTTTCACGCTCTCATACCACTTGATGCATACTTACCAAGTTTCATTTCCTCAGAACAGAGTATGCGAACAAATTTGTTGGAAACTTCGAACTCGGGTTTCCCATAAATCCCTTTCATCGGCCTCAGATCCTTCACTAGAAAAGTCTTGAACCCATATGTTATGCACTAGTGGAACAATGTTACCTTAATCCCCTCCTTTACTCTGGTGCTAATCTCTCTTAACATGACCAAGCACTAGTCCTTAGGCTATGGGCATCATCGTCATTATTTTCTTGTTGGAAAACAACTGTAATGCTCAATTGTCTTGAATCGACAACACACATATCATCATCGATGTTTTTACTAGTGAGAAAACATATACATCCATATTTCCTAATGATATACTAGTCCCTGCTAAACAAGATCCATCTCCATCATCTTCGACTGTCGATATGGACGTAAAGAAAGTAATTGGCACCACCAATTTATTTCAATATTTTCCAATGATCCTTTTTTGTCATTGATATTCTCCTTCGAATTATCCTCATTGTTGATTAATTTTGTTTTCCTAGCTCGTCATCATTGGCCCCGCGTTCATCAACATGGTTACCAAGTCTATCATCGATGATCACAAAGTTGTCATCATCGACGATCCAACCCTGCTCTCAATTTATTGTCGTTGATTCGTGTTTGTTGTCAACACTCCTTAATGGATTTTGGGGTCTTGATATGGTGAGTCTCGACGATCTAATCACAAATGTTGATTCTAGGAAAGGAATCGCCTAGATGTAATCTACGTTGTCTAGTTAAATACAAACAAAGACACAAGGATTTTGGTGGATTTCGTTCATCTATGGAACATGACTCTGTGCACGATATTTTACACTACAAAATAAAGCATTATCGCTTGTTCAAGACAAATTACGAACAAAAATCAATTGCACATGCACAAAAAATTGCAATAGCACAAAAAACTTAGGATTCTTATTAATTCTTGTAGTGAATATACTGATACAACAATACGACTCTATTCCTTTTGGTCTCTCGAACTTGTGAAAAATGTAAACTCTCACACTCTCCACACCTGCTAACCTCTATTCATTACAAAACACTCAATATATCCTTGAGATCTTGGGTAGGTCACAAACCAACAAATCCCGAGCTATCTCAACAAAACCCCAATCTAGAAACTATTCCTAAAATTTAGTAACAAATCGACACCTATTAAAACAACTCAATCTATGATACCATCTAAGATATCTCCTAGAGATATCATATTTAAACATTACAAATAAAATGAAAAAATAGGGAACCATCTCCCTTGGTAAATGTTTGTGACCCCTATGTCAATATTAGATTAAATTGGTTGATGCTCCTACATCAAATCATGACTAACCAACTAGTGAAATTTATTCTCGACTCAGTATCACATACATGTACTCACTAAATCTTTGGATAATTGTAGTTAATTTCTTTGTGAGTCTCTAGAATTTTTTAATTTCTATGTGTTTAACAAATATTCATTTTTATGAAAATATGAACCACTGCTACACATTCTCTTTGATCGAGGATCAAGGAGGATTGGAAAGAATGAGGAACAAATTCAACATTGTCTCTTTCGATATCACTCATACTCCCCTGGTGCAAGCAAAATATAACTCATGCAATATGTTGCCATCATCCCTGTGTATTTCGTCAACAACCAAGAGTAGTTTTACAACATGGTGTGGAGTCTTGACTAAGAAGAGAATTCATGCAATTGAGGAGCCTCCTTCAAATTCATACGAGTGCGAATCTGGTCGAGTGTTGGGCCTTTTGAACCCACTGAAACCAGGCTCATTCCCACATATATGCTCAATGGAGAGAAAAACACATTTTTCTCAATACTTGCTTCCAATAGTTGCTTGGAGAATTTTAGTGTGAATTTTGTTGTCCATGAATTGAACCTTGAATATCCATAGACTACATAAAACAAGAGATGAAGAAAAAATGTAGTATTTCCTATCACGATACTATAATGGGCACAAAAAATGAAATACACAGCATAATACCTATAATTTGTCCAAACATTGCAATTTTCAGTGGCCTACACCGAACTCCCAAAGAAGGTTTGTTGCAATGATTTCAACATCAATGGTGATAAAAATTTACTTATGAGATGACTGGGAAATTAAAAAGGTGAACCTTTAAGTGATCATGTTATGTGAGTGTGAAGGATGTTGGTGGCCTTCCATTCCTGTTGGATAAGAGAGCTTGCTTCCATTTGGATTTGAGGGCTTCTCAAATTATGTGTTTTGTAAATAACTTTGTGGGTTTTAAGGCTTTTCCAGTACCCAAAATCAAGTCATTTTGGTTTATCTCATAGCATTTCCCTTACTCAAGCAAGAAAAATATTATCATATTTGTAGATTATTAATTAAATTAATTAAAAAATATTTATTTTTAGTTATTGTTCAATTATTTTCCTCACAATACCTATAATAGAAATTTAATTCATACATTCATTTCAAAATTATTATTATCTAAAAATAGTTAAATATTAATTTGAAATTTTAACTCGTTAAAACAAATATAGATCATTAAAATATTTTTTTTTAATATAAAAATAAAAAATTATAAATTAAATAAAATACTAATTTATCCTCTCTATAATTCTAAAATGAATAATATAAATTACCATAAAGGAGAAACAAGAAACATATCGTCAAACAAATATGCTACAGGAGAATCATTACCTTCGTACATTGATAAAGTAAATCCTAAAGTAATCGCTAGCATGTGACTCTTTTTGCAAAACCCTTCTGCAATTGGCCCTCGTGGCCTATTCTCCTAGAAGGGGTATTAGTTCCCCTATATTGTTGCATTATATTCCTTAATCATCGCTCTCCCTAAATCCACCAAACAAGCCCCTTATTGCTTTGTTCAAAATTCAAAAGAAATCTCATTTGTCCCCATCCTAGACAGTTCTAGGTTGCTTGTTCTAAAGTTTGTCCAAAATGGCCTCATAGGTCAATTTACAAGAATCTATCCCTCCCCTCATTCCATGGCTCTTTGGGTGGAGAAAACTTGAAACCACATTTGAAAGGTAAGCCCTCCCACTCCTTTTGGGGAAAAGGTTTTTTTGCTTTCTTGTTCAAAGAAAAATCTGATCAGGATAAGATCTTTAGAAGTGATCCATACTTCATGGGTAACATAAGTATGCATTTAAATTGTTGGTGTCTTGAATTTTTCCCTAAGAATGCTATTCCCTCTATTTTACTTGTTTGACTTAACCAACCTTTCCTCCCCCTCCACTGCTAAAATGACGAAACAATTTGAAAAATCGAGAACTCCCTTGGAAAATACATTGAAAGAGCTGAACCCATGGATGGAATGAAAGCATGTGTTTTTATATGTGCCAAGGTATATATAGAAAAAGGTATCCCATAATCCATAAATATCACACTAGATAATTGGTCTTATCTTCAACCAATAGACTATGAGAAACTTCCATATAAGTACAAGGCATGCCACAATCATCCCAAAAGATTCAACTAATAATCCCACAAAGAAAGTGAATGAGCAATGGAAACAACCCAAAAAGAAAATACATCTCTCTAAACAAGGTGCCCATCTAGAAAATGCCCCAAACCTAGAAGGAGATCCCTCCAATACAAGTTCTCACATTGTCCCCTCATCCTCCTCCTAAAGAAAATGCCCAAATCTAGTGGCATCCAAAAATTGATATGAATTTCTCTCAGACTTGGAAGAAGACTCTAAGGAAATGCCCCAAATAGACCCTCTAATCCACCTAGCAGAGGAAGGAATCCAAAATATTGAAACCCCCTATGAATCTCCTCCTCTTGCTGATCATCTGGTGGAGCACGAAGAAGGAAAAATTGCTTAAATCTCAGAAGAAGAAATAGACCATGACTCCTACCAAAACCTCCCCACCAAAAAGGTCAAGCGAAAATCAAGCCAACAACGACAAGAAGCAATAGCACAATGGGAAATAGAGTTAGGAAAATAGGGTACCTTAGATGGCCATGTTCCAAAGGAACCTCAAGATTCAAGAAATCAAGGTGGATCCAACCCCACTAGAGGGGGAATCCTCAAATTATCCAGTTAATCATAAAGATAATATCCCAGAACTATGGAGGGCTTGGGAGTAGAAATAACTTAATAAGTCGATGTTTATTAGAGATTTGGTCAAAGAAGAAAACCCTCATGTCCTTCTACTCTAGGAAGCAAATATGAAGGACTCTGAATTCCTTCGGGAAAGAATATACATATGGAATTCTTCCAAAGGCTTGGCGGTCAATTCAATAGGTACCTAAGGCTGTCTCTACATGCTCTCGAACCCTCTCGTTTTCAAGCTAGAAAGTTGGAAAATCTTGATTAATTGGTTACAAACAAATTCAGTTCATCTCCCTTCTGGTAAGTCCTTTTCTATAATTAATATATACTTTCCCTTTGTTTCTAAAGAAAAAATATTTTGATGGAATTACCTTCTTAACCTTCATTACAAAAACAACCCTTTGAATTAGATCATAGATGGAGACTTCAATACAACGTTGCACTCAAATGAAAATAAAGAGGGTAATATTGTTCATGACCCCTTTCATGAACACATGGAGGACCTCATGCCCTTCCTGTATTTAGTTGAAATCAAACCTGTTAAAGGTCTCTTCACCTAGTCCAATAAAAGACTCGGCCCGAGCCACATTGTCACCCATCTAGACCATTTCCTCATCAATGGATCTATTTTGGAATATTATTCCATCCCCTCCTCCCTCATCCTCTCATGGGATATATATGATCATCACCCCATCTCCATCTCTTTGTTAGACCACGAAATTCTATTTTTTTCTTCATATAAGATATGATCGATATATAATTATAATGATGAGTGTTCCATATATAGGGAACATATGGTGACCATCCATGAAAGGATGTGTCCCTTGAATAATCAATAACTATTTATTATTATTATTTACTTATATATATGATATTTAATAATAAATAATTATATTATTAATTATTATTCTAAGACAATGTCTTCTCGATGTTGTCCAAACATCAACACTCCCTCTCAATGAGGCAGACATTCTTCATCATGCCAAGCTTGTCTTTGAAGTATACAAACTTCACCCTAGACTCATGACACTTGTCTGTCAGTATTGGAAGACGTCTCTCTCCCACCTGAACCAAGGATAAACTCCTTTTGTGACTCTCCCTCTGAGCCAATTAACTCTCTTTAAGATTAGGCTCACTCTGGGTCCGCATGTAATAGCATATATCATATTGATTCTTTAGTATTCCTTGTTAAATCACCATGACTAGGAAAAATAACACACCAGGTTCTTTCACCACAAGTACACACCTATGAGTGAATGTCAACTTGATGCTAATTGACACATGGGAAGCACTTCAAGCACCTCGAGTCCATATTATTCCTTGTCATGATCAAGGAAGGACTACGTCTGGGCCCATTTAACACAAGTGAACCTTTATGATAAATGTATCCTATATCCCTTGTTTTGCAGCTTAATCTAGGAGAATTTATGCCCGATGTTGAAACATCAACACTCCCTGTTAGCTAGGGAGGTATCTTTCCATAGTACTACACAACTACTGTATAGAGACACGCAGTCTCCACCAGTGATACACAACTACCATAGTAGCAAAAGTTTTGTCACACATGGCACTCCCATGTGGAATTATAGAGGCTACTCCCTCTAGGAACACTTAGGGTCAACTCCCCATAGTGTCTGACATCAAGGGTCAACTCCCTTGATATGTCCTCATGTGCTCTCCACATGGGACATTGGGCTATAAGCCCAACTACACTTATCCCTTATCGAATAAGTTTCCTCATAGATCAACTCAACTCAATTCACAAAGGAGTACGATTTGGATAATGTTTGTCACACATGGCACTCCCATGTGGACTTGTAGACTATACACCCTCTAGAAACACTAGGGTCAACTATCTTAGTGTGTGACATCAAGGGTCAACTCCCTTGACATGTCCTCATGTGCTCTCCACAAGGGATGATGGGCTATAAGCCCAAACAAAGTTATCCCTTCTCGGATAAGTGTCATCACAGATCAACTCAACTCAGTGACAGAGGAGTACAATCTGGAAAATGTATATGGAAGCTATAAATATCAATACTCCCTCTCAATGAGGGAGGCATTCTCTGCCACGCCAAGTTTTTCATGGAAGTACTTGAACTTCGTCTTGGTTTGGTAAGAACATCAACAACCTGCTCATATAAAGGAAGGTATTGCACCAATACTTCCTTCCTCCGCAGCATGTCTCAGATGTAATGGTACTTGATCTCAATGTGGTTCGATTTGTCATGAAACACTGGATTATTTGAGATCTTCACACAACTTTGGTTACCATAATGAATAATGGTGGAATCCAACACATGTTCAGATAAATATACAAGGAGCTTGCGAAGCCACACTGCTTCACGTACTGACCTACTTAATGCAATGTAATCTGCTTCTGTTGTGCTCAAATCCACATAAGTTTGTTTCCTGCTACACCATAAAACCATGGAAGATCCCAAAGTGAAGCAATACTCGAAGGTTCTCTTTCTGTCCACTGTGCTCCTTGCCCAATCAAAGTCAATATATTCTTGCCATATCATATCAATACTAGAATTATATCTCAGGCCATGTCCAACTGTGCCTCGCAAGTATCTCAACACATGCTTCGTAGCAATCCAATGTTTCTATCTCGACTGACTTATAAATTGGCTAAGTGCACTCACTGCATAGAAAATATTTGGTCTAGTGTAAACCAGATACATCAACTATCCAATTAGTTGTTTGTACAGAGTCGGATCAATTTCTTCAAAATTGAAAGAAGAAAAACTTAGTTTCTTCAGATTCATCACCATTGGTGTAGCCATGGGATTCAAGTTCAGCATCACAAACTTCTTCAATATCTCAACTGTGTACTCCCCCTGACTCAGGAAGATCTCATCAGTTATCTACCACACCTCTAGTCCCAAGAAGTAGTGCATCATACCAAGGTCCTTCATCTCAAACTTAGAGGCCAATACATACTTGCATTCAACAATAATTCTCTCTGTATCGGTGAGGAATAAATCATCAATGTAGAGAACCAAAATCAGGGACTCACCATTAACAGCCTTGTAGTATAGGCTGAGATCGAAAACACTTTTGTTGAAGCCCAAAAATCATCAGGTGTCCATCAATCCTCACATACCAAGCTCTAGGTGGTTGCTTGAGTCAATACAAGGCCTTCTTCAACCTGTACACATGAGACTCCTTCTCATGTATCACGAAACCATATGGTTGCTCGATGTATACTTATTCCTCAATCTCTCCATTGAGAAAGTTTGGCTTTACATCCATCTAATGTAATCTCCAACCCATGGATGTTGCAGGGAAAATAATCATCCAGATAGAAGTGTATCAAGCAACATGAGAAAATGTCTCCTCATAATCTACTCCCTCCATGTGAGAGAATCCTCTAGCAACGAATATCATTTTGTGCCTCTCGATGCTATCATCAACTATGTGTTTGATCTTGTAGATATGTTTGGAAGTCATTACAGACTTCTCCTCAGGTCTCAAAATAATATCCCACACATCATTCTTCATGATGGATTGATACTCCTCCATCATGACATCTCTTCATACTGGATGACTAGTTCCTCCTCATAACATGAAGGCTCAAAACGAATGATGTGCCTCATATATGCGACATAGAATGAATATCTCTAAGGTCTCTCTCTCACTCGAAAGGTACCACAAGGAGTTGCATATCCTTCTACCTCCTATAGAGTTTGACGAGCCCATGTAGGTCTCTTCCAACCTACTGCAATATCTCTGGGAACATCAACTAGAGCTACAGGATCAACGAGATCAATTTGATCAATCTCCATGTGAGACCCTCTAGATATCTTAAAGGATACCTCCTCCTCAAAGGTAACATCTCTGCTCACCTCAATTTGTCTCTGACTAGGGATGTAGATTCGATATTCCTTCGAAGACTCATTGTACCCCACAAATGTACCCTTTCCGCCTGTAGGGTCCAGATTCATCCTTTTCTCCTTAAGTACATGAATGTATATTGGACACCCCAAATATCCTAAAGTGTTCAACCTCAGGCTTCACTCCGGTGAAGGCCTCTTTGGTGTCATGTTCCTCAAATCCTTATGAGGAATTATGTTCTGAACATACATTGCAGTCATGGATTCCTCTACCCACATAAACATATGTAAATGTTGATCATTCTAAGTCATTTTGGACCATACTTGATATATCAATGTTCCCTCATGAAACCAATGTCTAAGACATATCGAGGTGCCCTCGTGGAACCAATGCCTCACAAGACACTTCGAGGTTTCCTCGTGAAACCAATGTCTTGGTTCCTTCATCTGACCATCTGAGGCACCTCAGGATGAAGTCTACATCCTCCCCTACTATTCCACATAGGATCCCCCAAGGATAATGTCTCATGATGTTGCGTCAAATATCAACACATTGACAGAAGCTTAATGTGATCTCGACTAAGAGGGTTTGTCACTGCTTCTCACGTCCATCTGGATCAATCCAAACCAAATACTCATGTCGATCTTGCCAAATGCGAGAGAACTTTCTACACATACACCCATGTCCAAATGAGCACAAATCGATCACGATTAAACAGATGATAACATATCTATGATTTATATATGTGTCTTATAGAATGCGAACAAAAAAGTGTCCATGATAACATCTCCATGGATCACTCGTGGAACCATTCCATAATCGCCTCTTTCTTTTTCAGGTTACAATTACACAACAAATACTTGTTCACCCAAATCTCAATGACAAGTAGATATAAGAGTTGTAGTTTCCCATTACCAATTTATGCACACTGTCATCATCTTTGAGAGTGAAACAATCTCCCATGTTTTTATAGATCTAAATATTTGTGTTCACTAAGACCAAGAATATTTCAATAAAAAATTCCTGTAGAAGCATGGTGTATGACACAGTTTTACGTTTCTATGATGAGAATAAAGGATCTACTCAACTTTCCACTAGAAAACATGTGAACAACCTTTGAAAACACATAAGTAAAGAAATATGCAATCAAATAGAATTATTTCCAGGCACCCCTCCTACTATTCGATAATTTTATAATCGATTTTTGGAAGAAGACGCTACTCCAGTCACATGTGGCATTCAAGAAAAATCTCAATTGTCAACAAAAATATTTTGAGATAGAAGGAATTGTTTGTCCCAAATATATAGTCAAACTCACTACTTCCAATGTTTAGGTATGCATTGTAGATGTCATAAAAAGTCACTTTGAAATTGATGGGGATGAAGGATGCAGTGCAAGTTTTCATAATGACAAATTCCAGCCAGCAAAGGATAATGCCCAAGAAGTTCATGGGACTTTCCTCCAGAAATTGGAACATTTTTCACCTTCATCTTTAATCCATCCTATCTAGTCCAATCGAGACAAAGAGATCGCTAGAGATAAAGAGATCATTGGAGAATGTGCTTGTGATGAAGAGTGGAGATGGGGTTACCATCTATACTCACGTTTCATCATTTCAGATGAAAATTATAGAAACAATGAATCCTTTCTAAGAGCATGGAATATCGCAAAACATGGGCTTGGACAAATTTACTGCCATTGCCAAGAAAGGAGGTGGGGTATTTTACATTGTAGACTTAGGTTATGCAACGGGGATCAACACACTTGTGGTGAGAGACACCATCATCTTCTCTCAGGATCCTTGGCCTCTCGTGAGTGAGTTAGCTTAGCCCCGCCCTGATACCATGTTGTTTTTATTCATATAAGATATGATCGATATATAATTACAATGATGACTATTCCATATATAGGGAACATATGGTGACCATCCATGAAAGGATGTGTCCCTCGAATAATCAATAATTATTTATTATTATCATTTACTTATTATATATAATATTTAATAATCAATAATTTTATTATTAATTATTATTCTAAGATAATGTCTTCCCGATGTTGTCCAAACATCAACAAATTCTTGGTCCCATTCCTTTCCACTTCAATCCCTTATGGATTCAAGAACCCTCTTTCTATGACTTGGTTTCTACCTCCTGGAATAATTGGGTTCCTATTTTTCCTATCCACATCTGGGAACAAAAAATAAAGAGGACAAAATAGACCCTCAAAGAGTGGGCAAGAGTTAAAGATAGGAACACCGATAATGCATTCAGAGGCCTCACAGAAAAAATGGAAGCAATGTGGGGAAAGTTAGAAACTAAACATGTAACCTGGACCCTCCTTGTCAAGGAATAACTTCTCTATGGATTACCAAAATACAGTGAGATCATAAGAACAAAAATGGTGCCTTAAATCACAAAGCCTTTGCTACAGAAGGAGAAAAAAACAAAAAAAAAATCCACCTCCAAGCAAAGGCCAAGGTTTGGAAAAATAAAATTAAAGATATAACAAATGCAGAGGGGACCACCATTTCTGGATATGATCAAGTAAGATTGAAGCACAAAGACATTTTCAGAAGCTATATTCAAAAGAAGGAGAGGTAGATATCATTGCACAGGAGAGGTTGTTGGACACCATTCCCTCACTCATCATCTCAAAGGAAAATTAAGTGTTAAATCAACTAGTGAGAGAGATGGAATTTTTTGGGGGCATCCAACTAATGAATCTTGATAAGGCGTAGGGCCCATATGGATTTTCATCCCACTTTTACCAAAAATGTTGGCATATAATCAAATAATATCTCCTTAGGATGGTTCAATATGTCAAATGTTCGACCAGACTAGGCATAAGCACAAATTCCACATTCTTGGATCTAAACCACAAAGAATCTACCCCATCATTCGTCATGAGATTTCACCCCATTTCATTGGGAAATGTGTCCTAAAAAATCATCTCAAAAATAATTTCCAACCGAATTAAGCCCATTCTACCTAAATTAATCTCCCCAAATCAGGGGGTTTTTTTGAGAAAAGGAAGATGGTTAACAACATCCTTTTTTTCCAAGAAGTGATTTACCCCAGCATGCAGTGAGGAGAAAAGGGAATGGTTATCAAAATTGAGATGGAAAATACATTTGATAGAGTAAGATATTGCTTCCTCTTTGTTGTCTTATCAAGATTTGGGTTTGGGACAGATTTCCTCTCCTGGATTTCGACCTACATTAGCGACCTCTGGATTACACCTTTGATCAATGGAAGACCCGTGACCTTCTTCAAAATTTATCTTGGGATCCAAGAAGTTTGTCACCTCCTCTCCTATACATTACGATCATTGAATCCCTTAACCGCCAACTGGAAAAGGAAAGGGTCCTCAAATCCATCCCAAAGATAAACATAGCATAGGGTGCCCAACAAATCAATCACTCAAAATTTGTGGATGACACCCTTTTAATGGGGGGGGGCATCTAAAATTATTTCCAATAGATTCAAATCAATGTTGCATGACTTCATGAGAGTCTCTGGGGGGTTGATTAATCAATTATAAATTCAAGTCTATGTCAAGAATAAAAATGCTTGGACAATTGTAACCATTTCCAAAATTCTTCAATTCCCATTAGTGGACAAATGACAAACCTTCAGATATATGGGAATTCATATCTTCCTTAAATCCCTCCTATCCACTTCATAGATACATATTTTGGACAAAATAAAACACAAATTCACCCAATGGGTCTCCCAATGACTTAACCCTGCAAGTAGAGTGGTTTTAATCAAATATGTTCTATCATCTTTTCCCATCTTCCAGTTCTCCATCCTATTGGCTCTAGTTAATGTCAAATTATCAATATCACATGAATTAAGAATATTTCTCTAGCAAGGGGGATGAATAACACAAAGAGACTACATCTGGTAAATTAGAACATTGTCAAAGTTCCCAAAACCCATGGAGGTCTCAAAATCATAGATCCAGTCCTATCCAATTTATCCCTAGGCTTAAAGATTCTTTGGAGGTTGGTTTGTGGATAAGTCAAAGGGTGGAAAAATTTTCTACTTTGAAAATATCTTACTAGAGATATACTCAAATGTCTGGACTCCTCCCCTCAAGATAGGAATGGATCTCTAATTTAGTCGTTGCTAAAATCCTCGCTCCCTCTCTTTCAAAGAAAAAGTCGCATGGATTCCATGGAATGGTCAAAAAAATCCATTTGGGATAACAATATCATGGGTAACCCCCCCCTTTAAATAGGATAAATGCCTCCTCCCCCTCTTCAATTGGATTCAAATTCAAGGGCTCCTCACTCTGTTCAATATATTGCAATGGAATAGATATTCCAGGAGCTAGTCTAGATGGTTGTTCAAAAATCCCCCTAGCCATTTGCAAGCTTCTTTGCATGATATGCTCATTCACCTAAAAGGATGTACACCCATTCATAAAAATCATAAATACTCTTGTGGCTAGGGAAATTGGGAATACTCGGTCAATAAAGGATATGAAATCTTATTTACCCAATCTTTCCTTCCTCCGAAATCAAATTTGTGGAAAATTGTTTGGAGTATAGATAGTCTCTTGAAATTAAATTTGTTTTACTAGACATTAGCACGTGGAAAAATTTTAATGGGAGAAAATCTATTGAAAAGGGGCTTCAATAGGTCATTGAGGTGCATTTTATGTTGTGTATTGCATGAATATTATTCACATCTCTTTTTATAATGATCCCTTTCTAGGGAGGTTTGGCAGGATGCACTAAAAGGATTATTTCAAAGAATTTGGTGGCATTCTAGCCCAAGTAAGATCTTAAATATATGGAAGACCTCCTATAGGGGATCACTTTCGAATAAGATAACTCTCAAATTAGTCTTATAGGCCCTCCCAAATACATCTATTGGAATATTCGGCTAGCATGTAACAAAGCCTTGTTCTCATATGAAAAAACTCTTCCCTCATCAGTGGAAAAAAAAATCCCTTGGGTTATTAGTAGAACACTTCAACTCCAGGACTCAAAATATACCTTCTTCATAGCAGCTCGATCCTGAGAAATATTCATGGCTACACCATCTATTTCTCATGGCCCCATCTCTAATGCTCCAAAGTAGTGGTACAGTCAGTTTCCCTTCTTCTAGACCACTCTAGTAGCTTCAATTATCACCTTCAAAATTCATCCAATGGAGGCACTCCAACCTTCGACATGTTCTTAGCTTTGATGGAGCCTTAAGAGGTAACCCTGGGATGGTAAGAGCGAGAAAGGTTATCTTTTTCCCTTAAGGAAACACCAAGCTCATATACTCTTAGACCATTGGACACACCACTAATTCTCAAGCAGAGACGTATTCCCTCTACCAGGGATTACAATTATCAAACTTTAGAGCATTGGACACACCACTAATAATCAAGTAGAGACATATTCCCTCTACCAGAGATTACAATTAGCAAACTTCTATGACATCCAATGTATCACACTCATTGAAGATTCCAAAATCACTATAAGACATACACGGTTGAAATCCATCCCGATTGACAGCCGCCTTAGAGATATCTTCCAAAAAATCCACTTATAAATCCAATCTTTCCAATGTGTGGAACACTTCCACACTCTTAGACAAAATAACCAAGAAGCATATAAACAAGTGAATTTGGCAGTTTGAGAAAAAATTGTGAGATTACAAGTCAATGGGAAGAATTTCACTCAATATATTCCATGAACACACACAACCCCTATAATTTTCACCAAAGAGACGGGACATATAGGAACTTTATCTCACTTGGGTTCATGCCACAAGTTGTCTCTATCATTTCCCATGTGGAAAATTTAGCAATGAATCATTCATGACTAAGAGAAAGTTCTTGGATGGGAGCTATCAAGAATTAGTTCATTGGAATCTTTGAATGTCATAGGGTGGCCCGTGTTTCCACTCCCCCTTCATGCATGCAAGTGGTTATTCATGGTATTTTTTCCAATCCTTGCAAACATGTGGGAAATATCTCCCTGTCATGCCTCCATTGGGTCATAGAGATACACATAAATCTAGGTGGCTCATGCACTCTCCATGCTATCTAGAGAAAGTGTCAACCTCATGTGCCATGACTTCATACACTCATGTAGTCGTCTTCTACTCACCACAACTTTAGATCAGAAACTTGTGTGGTTGACCCATTTTCATTTTGCAAATAATGGGTTGTACCTATAATCATTTACGATGGTGGATTCAACATCTATCAAGCCATTCAACCTCATCTCATTCTCTTTTAACTCAAAATTCTTCCTTAGTTTTGAATATAGTCATCCCATTCATATCGTCTCCCACCTTTTCTTAGTTTTGTACACATAATATATCTTATATAATCTCTCCTATCATGTTTGGGTTGATGGTAAGGGGTGAACTAGAAGCTCTAGGAAAAACAATGAAAATATGGACTTGAATAAATGAGGGAACTACTATCCACAATCCATACTTTACAATTTCATGTCAATGGCTTATCTGCACAAATTCACACCATAATAATTGTATAACATAGACAAGTTCAACAACATATTCAAGATGAATGTGTGACCTTGAGGTCACATATTGAGGAGCTCCGCACTCATCCCAAAACAATTTTCCACCCAAGATGGAAACTAAAAATTTGGATGGAGCTTCGTCACTAGGAAACATCCAACCTCTCCCAAACCTAAACACCCCTCCTCTAGAATTCAAGGATTTTGCTTTAGGAAGTCAGGACTCTCCCAAGTATCCTTAATTAGATGCTCTATTTTTGTGTACTCGTCATAGGAGTTTATTTTAGAATCTACTCAGTGAAGTTTTATGTAGTAAAGTATCAGCAAAAGTATGTAGTACTTCAGTCTGAAAACTCTTTTTGTTCCCAAACTGTAATGCTCGGGGACATGATCTAATTTTTTTTTGAATTATATGTACATTTTTTGCGTACCGATAGAGATCTTTTATTAATTAAATTTCTCTTGTTTTTGTGAAAAGAAAGTTATTAAATAAGTTTGTATTAATCTATAATAAAAAGGTTGAATTTAAAAAAGACACTTTATGTTATCCCCACTACCAAGAGAGTTGTACAACTCAAGTTTTACTTGGAACATCCCAATAACTCTCATGACTTGTCTCTCATCTTCAATATGTATGGTATTATTTAATGGTGATTAATTTATTTAGTTTGGTTCTTTTCTATCTCAAGCACACTCCCTCTGGGGTAGTTTTGTCGCTCCAAAATCCCTTATGACTATATTATACTATGTTATGCTATTATCAATCAAGATAACAAACTCTCATGCATGCTCCCTATAGAGTAACTATTTCACTCCAAAATCACTTATGACACTCTCATGTTTTTTTATGTTATTATCAATTAAGAGAAACATTTGGTTGTATAAGAGAAAGTATTAACATTTTATGGGAAATATAAATTGACTTGTTCATCTAATGTGATTTGCATATAATAGAAACATTAGGAGATTTGTGTGGCTGCAAGGCATCAAGTTCTCAATCGCATGGAGGAATTCATACATGAGGTTTTTTTGTTCCATTGGAGATTCCATGGGGATGAATATAGTTTCAAAAGGGTGTTAAGAGGGTTTTAGAATTCCTTTAGAATGAGTTGTCTCACATGGATGTTATCATTGTTTTTGGTAAGCATTCTAGAAATTTAACTTTTTGTGATTTTGATTGGTATTTTGGTTTTGGTTCATCCCCTTTTCACTAATCTTGTGGACTTTTGATTCACTATGCATTCTTACCTTGGTTTTTTTAGTTTTTTTTTCTATTTTCTCGAAATTTTTGTTTAATGCCAATCTTTTGTCACTCATTCCAACCTTATCCTCTCCCATGCAGTATGGTGTGTCACACCAAGATGGAATTTTTGGCATCAGAGTAATATTGATATCGCCCAACAATGTATCCACCTGGTGAAGCTCTAATGAAAGTTGGTTTAGCGATTTTTTCTTAAATGCCAAAATAAGGTTTGATGAAAACCCAAAAACTACTTGAATGGATTTCGACAATTTCTATGCAGACACCAAACCCACATGTATGAAGTGGATTGAAGGGTGTGGGAAATAAATGGTGTGTGAAGTTGTCATCAATGAGGCCATTTTTAGCAAGGTCTTGAAGACTACCATTCCAACTTTGTTAGAATTGAGCATGCTTAAGAACTTGACTAGATCTACACCATCTAGTTCCATGAGGGTGTTCAATACCCATGCATTCAATATTTTCTTTGTTTCATTTATTGCACTAGGCCAATTGTCCTTCCCATAACATTGAGATCTCATTATGTTGCATCTCTTCATTCATTTTTGACACATAGGCATGAACTAACCTTCCATATTAGCCATTTTTCTCGATAATCACATAAACAAATGTCCCAACTCCCAACCACTATGAAGAAAATGTAATGAGGTGGTTTTCATATTAATAACATTAAAATTTTAAATAGTATCACTAAACCATATCGATGTGGATTTGATGTAACTAATATTAAAATTATTAAAATTAAAGTAGTCTTTCCAAAACATGACATTGAAGGGAATATACCATTCTACCCATTTGTTTTTAGTTAATTTGAACTCAACATGGAAGGAAGTTGGAAGGAATCGAAATCCAATGGTGGCAAGGATCTACATGTATTAGTCACAATGCCTTTTATTAAGGTAAGAAAAAATTCCACTTGTTAATGTTTATTTGAAGGATTTCTTTGAATTAGGGAATGAAGGTGAAGGAAAGCATTAATGGAGTTATATTTCAATATTGGTTTTGATTTAAGTAATCAACAATAAGGATAAGAAAATAATGGAAAATAATTACTTCCCCTCACCCTCCTTCCAATCCAATTAGTTTTAGCTTAGTTGTTGTGAACATGAATGTGGGGTTATTTTGTAATTTCTTGGTTTGTTGTAGATGGGAAAAATAGGAGTTGGAATAGAATTGGCTTCACAAGATGCTTTCTTAAATGTGCTTAAAGTGAAAGGAGTGAATGTGGAATCCCCTATGGCGAATGCTTAGAGGTTGGCAGGAATTGGGGCAGGAGAAGTATTAGTTAGAGGACTACCTCTCCTATTTTCTTTGGTTACACGCCAACTAGCGAAGATCCATATGAATTTCAAGAAAAGAAGACAAACCAACAAACGCCACCTAATCAATGACCTTATTTATCATAGTTGGGATCCACGCACCCCAACCCAATAAAGTCATGGGAAATATATTTCATTTAATGATTATTCATTTCATTTCGAGATGGTTTGTATATCAAAGAAATGAAGGACAATGATACTAAAAATTACTTGAATAATTGTTATACACAATGCATTGGATACATAAATTTCCATGAATAATATCTCCTAAGAAATATGTTAAACTATAATTAAGGGAAGTATTCAGTCTCATGTATGGGACTAAGTCTAGAGGCTACTAGAAAACACCTACCCCAATTGGATGTAGCTACAATCCTAACCTCAAGGGCCACTTGATTTCTTGTGGATACTATCTAGGATGAAACCATGTTTGATCTTGGAGTAAGAAATAAAAGTGCTTATGATTGGCTAAAATTTTGTCTTCTTCAGATGTAAGGAAACATGTTAATGGCCCAAAACCCAGAGGCCTCTATCTAGAGTGGAAGTACGCGCCCTAATGAACCACCAATGGGTCATTTTAGGTTACATGATTTTCCTTGAATATCGGTGATGAGTCAACCCACATTTAGGGATAGTAGCCAATGATAATTTTTCCCACTATGAGTTGACAATTGAGTTATGATAGATTTTTCCATATTCGAAAAAATAATTACATGAATAATAGACCCAAATAATCAAGGAAATGTTATAACATTGTAAAATGAATTTCAAAGAAATCCATATCAAAGACAATAAACATTATATTAGAATATGGACATCACATTAGGTCAATAACAATACGTACTAAGTATAGATAGGTCACGCAATTAAGTCTATAACTATGATATAAGGGAATATCCACATATTAATCCACTACCATACTAATATAATATGCCTTATAGATTATTATTAGTTATGATAAGTTAATATTTACTCCACTATATTTTAACATAATACTCATTTAATAGGAATGTATCTATTAGGAAACACAATTTTTATATCCCTATATACCTAAGGCATATATATTATTATAGTATAGTTAAGTTATTAACAACTCATCTTAAATCAACATACTTAAAAATCAAGTACCACTTTTTTTTTTCCTACAATGGTGATATTTATTTAATACCATAACATCAACTATAATTATTTAATAGCATAACATCAACTATAGTACATAACCATGGATTTTCAAACTATCCTAGTGGTGCCAATCCTCTTACATCATTCATAAGAGGATCTCTACAAGCTCTTAATAATGCAAGATTTTCAAACTATCCTAGTGGCACCAATCCTCCTGCATCATTCATAAGAGGATCTCTACAAGATCTTAATAATGCAATCACATGGGATACATATGACACAATGCTACTTAGTTCATTAATTAATTTGTCATTTCTTTCAAATTAGAACATTTATTTATTTAGGATCATACGAAGAGGAGGGGAAACAATACTAGGCTCTAAGTGCAACATGTCACATTATTTATTTTTTAATTAATCATAAAGTAGGAGTAATTTTGGATCTCCATGTTTCTCAAGGTTTCCAAAATGGAGATGCACATAGCAACACGAAGGACAAACATATTGAATAGCTGTTTCAAAATAAAAACATCCATAAAATTATATCAATAATCAAATAAAAATAATATATGCAAACTTTTTTTTTGTTAGCTAAATATCCTTGACTTGCGAGATTGGCCTGTGGCTGAGATGCCACGACCCAGGGACATCTAAGCCGTCAAAATAAATTGGGGATCACACCCATCTTGGATCGCACCAGCCCTTAACATGGCCGGATTTGAGGTGTCTCGAAGGTTTTGAATCAATGACTTCACTTACAGAGTGCCTGAAGAGCGCACTCCCTCACCAACTGCTCTACACCATGGGGACGCATATGCAAACTTAATGTTCAATAATTAATGAATTAATTTATATTGTAGTGTAATCTATGCAAATAATTAATCTCTCTTGGAAATCAAGTTTGTGAATGATCCATGTGCATCCAATAACCCAAGCGTACTTGGTGTACCTTTGAAACCCTCAAAACATATTATAAAAGATGTTATGACATTTTTCGAAAGTATTCCTCCTCTACCTATGTTTTAATGTGCAATAGAATCAATTCACACTATGTCAAAGAGTTATTAATTTAACATCAACAACGAGTTATCATGCACCATAATTGATATGCATTATGACAATCTCAATGCTGATTCCACTTTCAATTGCATGATGGTCCAACAAAATATTGACCATGTCAATAATGTAAACGATCATTCCACTTTCAATTGTATGACAGTTCTGCAAAATATTGGTCATGTTTGTTAGCACTGAGAATCACCCTCAAATCGCAAGAGGATAAGCCCAGTACCCATCAAAAGGTTTGTGAAACTAAATTAGTGATTAAAGGTCAAATGGACAAAACTCAACATAAGAATGCTTTAACACAGAAATCTGGGCTAGCATGCATAAGAAAATGAGGTTTTGATTAACTTTAGTTAGTGGTTTAAGGGTAAATGTGAATATAAGGAAGACTTAGTGAGGAAGGTGGATAGGTCTGCTATAAGCATCAGGCCTTCAATCAGTTAGGTGAAGAAAAACTCAGTCAGAAGAACTTCTTGAACTTAAAGTTTAAACACTGAAAAACATTCATAGCAGCATTATAATCAAACATCCATTATAACACAACCACAACATCTCATATGGATCATCCAATCATGATCATTTTAGAATAAGAGGAAACAAGATGATGAAAGGAAACCGACTTCTATTAATGAAAATGTCTCAAGTCTCATACATAACCAGAGAACAACTCTTCTTAGTCAAAATATTACAAAAATAGATCTCTGCTCAACCATTTCCCCTCCACATATCATTCATTTGATGTATTTATAATAATAAAAAAATAGGCAATAGCTAAAGGTGCAAGCTGACCTTCCTATCCTAGGATTCTCCACAAAAAACTACAACTCTAACATCTCTACCAACAGATCTAACAAACTGCTAAAATTAAGGAGCCATGTTGGCAACCACTCTAACAAAAATTGAATGACATGTATTGTTGCTTGGGCGGATCTTCTCCAGTGCTTTGTGTCCTCCAAGCTCATATGTTGATCTCCAGTTGTCCCCTGTTGATCTTTGGTTCCCTCCAAATCATCAAATTCAAGAGGAAGTAATGAATTCAAAACCTCTGACTGTAATGACTAGTTTGTAACACCATTTCGTAGTGCCCTTCTTCATGTTTTCTATGTGATAGATTGGTTGCAGTCTGTTAATGTTATGCTTCTCGTCGCAACATTCCTTTGATGATTTGGCTTAATGCCCAATTTTTTTGCCATGCGTTGCTCTCAGACTGGACCCTATATAAGCCCATGATTTTGGAAGTTGTCAAGGGTGGTTTGGATCCACACCACTCCAACTCCTGAAATCCACTAGCAATTTCCACATACCTCTCTAGTTATACCATGGTTTCGATTTCAGGACCGCTGTAGGATTTTAACATTCGAGCATGTTCCATCCCCACAATGAAGTGTGGTCGTCGATCTTGTTGCAATCTGTGATCTCAGTAACCCTGCTATTTTAGTGCCCCTACTAAAGTTTATCCGTCCACCAACTCCAAGATCCTTTTAACCATGTTTAGAGATGGCACCAATTTTGGCGTTCGGAAACTTTGGATGTTGCATTTTGTGCTCATGGTTGTTTCCTGTGCAAACAAAGGACTTGGATGACTTGTTGTGAGCTCAATCAATGAAAAATAAGATGACCAGTAATTCAAACCAAATCACAATATGTGCTTATCCTTCAAGAAAGACAGAAAAAATTTGTGCAAAGAATCAATCAAGCAAGACAATAAGGAAAACCAGGTCATTTGAACAAAAGGGAAACCAACTTTATCAACCAGAAGAGGAAAAACTTCTAGGAAGGTATGCAAAAAAGAGAGAGATAGGGAAGATGTGCAGACTTAGGTCTTAACAACAACTACCTATGACCCATGGCAACTTCATGTGATAACAATGTCAATAATGTAAGAGCTAAATATCACAAAATGAATTTCATGTTGATTTTTTTTGTTTTCCCAAATTTGGATGAGAGTTAAATTTTCAAAATTGTTTTTAATAATTCTTATAATACACCTTACAACTTGCAAAATTAATAATATTCTTATATGCTAGCATTTCCCTATAAGTTTTTTGTTCTTCGTGGATATTAATAACAATATTGCAACATGATTGATGTTGATGGATGCTCTTTATAATCTCTATGGGTATGTCTTATTCTCTATAATTTACTTATAGATTGCAACATGATTGATGGATTCTCTTTATAATTTGTATGGGTATTTCTTATTCTCTAGAATTTAGAATTTACTTATAGTTGGTTAAATAAATATTTCAACCTAGGATTCCAAATCTTAGTGTCATTTTATTTCAAGTGATTTGGATGGACTTGTGCTTTATTCACTTTAGTAATTTGACATGAAGTGAAGATATGCATACTTTACTATGGTATTAGTGTCAATTGAACTTATTATTAGTCCATGTCGAAGGCATAGAGGGACTATAGCGATCAATAATTAGTTGACTTCATATTAATATGTCCTTTGACTATAAATTTTTGCATCATTTGTATTGTTCAAACTATAGAAGTAAAAACATTATTTTTTATATAATAAAAAAAACCTTATATGTCATCGTCTCATTGGAGAATAGATTCAAAGTCTTATTTCCAGCTTCGTTGTTCCTGTTATCCCCGATATCTAGGGATAACTAGGAGATCATGTCTCGAGGCCCACATGGTCCTAGACATGGAGTACTGAGAGCAGGAGTGACTTGAGCATGGCCCTGGAGGGCCCATCTTTCTTCTTCTCAGCCAGACTTGTCCTGTCAGCAATAGTAGCTTCCATCACCACCGGCATGGGCTTGCATCGGAGAGGAATCTTGCTCCATGAGCTAATTGGTCCGAGGTATCATGGTATGTGTCATATTTGATTGTTATAACCTTCTTATATATGCATTAGGTTCCTTTCATTTCTGATGACTGCTTGGATCTTATACTAATCCACTTGACCATTGTTGGGGTGATTGATGGGGTAA
>ML796471.1:300702-337394 GCA_009831015.1 Picea engelmannii
ACTAGTCTAAGAACAAAACGTTGAGGTTTTCATGCTCAAACATTCTTTCAAACTCTCTTTATTTGAAACCCTAACTAACCCTAGCGTCTAGACTAACCCTAATTGATGATGACGTCTTGCCTCTTTTAAACTTGTGCTTGGACTAAAAGTTGTGGCTGACTCATCTCTTTGTAGCCATAGAGGTTTTAGGCATCTTCATTGGTTGATTTGTCAAAACGTCCACCTCTTTGACTAGCTAACCCTAACCCTAAAACAACAACAACATAGGTGACGTCATACCTGTTAAAGAACTTGTTTGGCCTTAAAAACGTTTGACTTTGTCACCCTTTTGATAGAATTTGAGTTTTTTATTGCATTCATAAGCTTGTTAGACAAAACGTTTCACTCTTTGTCTTTCAAATTAACTTGATTTTGGGGCTGACGTCACCTTTGCAGCAGTAACATTATTGATGATGTCAAGCTTTCTTTTGACCCTTGTTTAAGTGCAAACGTTGTGGCTTTTGCTTTCCTTTGATAAACATTTAAGTGTTGAAAATTTACATCAGTTTAATCAGCAAAAGGTCCACTTATTTGTCTAGTTGAAATAAGGCTGACGTCACCTTAATTCTGCAATAGTGACGCAACAACAATATCTATATGAGCAGATTTATGACATTTATTGCATTGTGATAATACAAAGATTTGATTTTACACATTGAATGCTAGTATCTCTTGTGTATTTATTGAAGAAGTGACATAAAATATAAGCTTTTATTGCAATCATTGACTTCGTCAATAATTACTTTCATTAATGCTCATATATGTTAAAGGTAGTCATTAATGTTTTGAAGTACTAACCACTGCAGCACATTTCTAGTTTCATTTGCCTTGTCTCGCAAACAGGTGCCATTCGGTGGAAGATCTTCTCCTTGACTATCTCTTTTGGCAGTAATCTGTGAAGGGAAAGCTTATCCTAGCCTTTGAGTCTTTAACCTTTGCCCCTTTTTCTTCAAAATCCCCAGATTACTAGGGACGTCTCCCTTGGGATTAGCCACCCTAAATAGAAAGAGCTCCCCATCGAGGTGACAGTGGGTGGGGAAGCTCCTGTTACGCCAGTTTGAGCTTTGACTCCAAGCTATCTAAACCTTTCCTACAAACTGTGCGATAACAGTTCCCAATACTGTAAATGTTTAGATATCCAAAGTTTTGAGCATGGACACTCTTTTTTAATTTTTTAATTTTTATTGAAATGTTTACATACCGAAATTTCTGAGTGTTGAAAAGTCAACAAGAAATGTGTGTCTAATTTATTTTTCCCTTAAATAAATTGGACAATAAATATTAATCTATTATCTCATAATTACTTTAAAATAGTTAACTGAAATGGAAAATCAGTTAGCTATAGAAAATTCGAGTTCAAAGGTTGACTGGTGGGACATCCTAGTCAAATTAGTTGTAACTAAGTGATTCAAAGTTGTAACAGAGTTTGATGTGTAGTTATGTGAGTTGTGAAGTAGTTTAACTCAGTTAAGTGAGTTAAGCTCAGTTGTACTAGTTGTAAATGAACTTACACTAGTGAGAGATCGGTGAATTAATTATTAATTAATTCACAATCAGTTATCTCACATGCAACTGAAGATTTACCACTATTAACTACATGCATGTCAGATCCAGTGGAGACCTAGTTGAGATAACAGGTGAAAGGGACAATTTGACTATCAATTGTGACATTAGTGAGTGCACTCATGCAACCACACACACATTGGATGTGCCCATGAGGAATGTGCAGCCTAGGCAAGAGAAATTTGAATTCATTGTAGAGGTTTCCATCAGCAGGGATTGCGCAGAGGAGGCAAGTTGTCTGGAGGCAAAAAATTGGCACATGAATTTGTCAATTTTTGTATGATAGTGTCAGACGATTGTATATTGTATTGAGATCTATTGGATTGGATTTTTGTATGAGATTGTTTCATGATCCATGATATAAAAATAATATATGATAGTGGGGTTTTTAGCTTTATGCTTTCCCGGTAAAAACATCTGTGTTATGTGTGATTCATCTTTCTTCTTGATATTGCACTTGGCGATCGTGTTTTAAATTCTGCAAGAATATTAGTAGAAGAGATTATGTATTTAATAGTGGCATATAATTGTTAGATCATGAGAATTTAGGAAATACATAATTTGTACAACAACCCTACTAGAGTAGTATTATTCTATGTTATTCATTCGGTACGGGCGGTATAGGCTGACAACACTGGAACTACTGACACTACAGGAGGCGGAAAAACACTAATTATCGACTGATAGCAAACCTGCCATTCTAAGCTTATTTTTTTGCCAAAAATTAATAATTGGTTTAAAACGAACAGAGAAAGTGGTCGATCGGGGAACATATGAATCATGGGGATCAGAGCTACGAGCGGAGGCAAACTCACCTGTGCGCGCGCTGCATCTATCTTTCCTCCACGGAGCACCATCAACCCATTTTCCAGAATCCAACTATTTGAATCCAACCTAGCTTTATTGGGAAGAGTAGGCCTAATTATGTATTGAAGTTTCTACATGGTATCAGAGCACAGGAAATTGCAGAAGCTGAGTTTGTGACTGGATAGAATTCGAATTTGCAGAAAGACTTTCTTGGTGCTACAACTGATTCAAGATCGAAATGGATTTCAATGGCTTGAGGTTAGAGTATGCAATCGAGGGCAGCTCGAACTACATTGCTTGGAAGGATAGGATGGAGGAAGTACTCGAAGACAATGGCTTGAAGGAATTCATTGACAAAGATGTTCCTAAGCTAGATGTTGCAGATGCTGCAAATCTTGATGCATGGCAAAAGAAAGTGAAAAATATGAGGCGGATCTTGTTGGAGGGAGTACGAGACCACATTGTCTCAAACCTCCATGGGAAATCCACACCATATACAATGTGGAAGGCTTTGACAGATCTATTCCAAAACAACAACGACCATAGGAAAGTGGCGCTCAAAGATAAACTCAAGAAGACCAAGATGGAGAAGGGCGACTCCATTCCAAAATATATCGCGAAGTTTCTCCAATGTCGGGATGAGCTGGGGAGTGTGGGAATAATAGTCGCTGATGATTTGGTGAGCATGGCACTCCTAGATATTCCTAAGAGTTGGTATAGTTATCAAGACTCTGACAATGGAAGGGAAAAATTTCCAGTTTGGGAATGACTATGGTCGGATCTAGTGCAGGAGGAGTTCAGGCAGAACACCAGAGATGGCTCTTCATCAAAGCATGATGATGAAGAGGATTTTGCTTTGGATGCCAAGGAAAGGAAAGGGAAGGGGAAGAAATTCCATTCAAAATATGATTCTAAAGGCAAGAAGCTGGATTTGTCCAAAGTGAAGTGTTTTCACTGTCACAAACATGGGCATCTCACTACTAACTATCTGCAAAAGAAGAAGAACAAGAAGGTTGTTGGAGCTACAGCTGGTGAGGCCCTTGCCTCACAATTTGAACTTGACTTCTCTTTGATCTCATGCATGGCTTCAAGTGCATTGGGATCGATGTGGTATTTGGATAGTGGTGCTTCCTTCCACATGACGGGAGATAAGGAGATTTTCAGTGACTTGGAGGAGAAAGATCTCAAAATTCATATAGAGATGGGTGACGATGGACGATACAGTGCGACTAACATTGGTACCATTACCTTTCAGAGAGAGTCAGGTAAACCATTTTAATTGAAATATGTTATGCATGTTCTAGGTGTAAAGAAAAAATTGGTCTCGGTCGCAATGTTGGAGTACAGAGGCTATGACGTTGTTTTTAGCGATGGAAAATCTTTCCTGTGACACAAAACAATGGGTCAAGTTAAGAATAGAGATTCGAGTTAAGAATATCTACAAGTTGGAGGCAGATGGTTGCATTGCCATGATGGGAAAGGCAGACAAAGTGGTGAGCTAAGATGAGGGAGAAATATGGCACAGGCGATTGGGCCATCTTCATCATGGAGCCTTGAAAATCATGCAACAAATATCTGTTAGACTTCCAATGGGAACACTTTCTCAGTTAGTTCAGTGCAACGGTTGCACCATAGGGAAGTATGTAAATTCCACCTTTCATGAAAAGGAGAACCGTGCTTCAGTGATCCCGGAGAGAGTTCACACAGACGTGTGTGGACCATTCTCAGTTGCTTCAACAACAAACATAAGTATTATGTTATTTTTGTTGATGACTTTTCTCGTAAATTTTGGATCTTCTTCATGTAGAAGAAGGACCAAACATTCTCAAAGTTCTGTGAGTTTAAAGCAATGGTGGAGAAAGAGTCAGGGAAGCAAGTGAAAGCTCTGGGAAGCGATAATGGTGGAGAATACATCTCTAACGAATTCAAATACTTTTGCAGCAAAGAAGGAATTCAAAGAGAACTCATAGCGCCTCATAACCCACAAAAAAATGGGGTCGTGGAGAGGAAGAATAGAATGATCGTGGGTGCAACACGAGTGATGTTGCATGATCAGGGCCTACCAATGCATTTGTGGGTGGAAGCATGCAACACTGTGGTTTATGTGCAAAATTGTTGTCCTCATAGAGTACTTGGCATGAGTATACCTAAAGAAGCTTTCGTTGGTAAGAAACGTGATGTTTCTCATTTTAATATTTTTGGCTCATTTGATTATGTGCATGTGACCAAGGATGCTAGGAAGAAGCTGGAACCGACTGCTGAAGTTGGGATATTTGTGGGGTACACAGAAACACCCCATAATTATAGTGTGTATTTTCCTAATTGTAAGATGATTGTTATGCGATGGGATATAAAATTCGATGAGGGGAAATCCATGTGGTCATCGCTTGAGATGGAGCTAGAATTTCATCCGGAGGAGGAACTGTTGTTTCCCAAAGATGAGTCTCAAGATGTGGATCAACCACATGAGGAGGTTCGTAGAGTGGAGGATGCCACTCATGCAAAGCCATCCATCAGAAATGGAAGAAAGCGTACCACAGAAGTTGATAGATTGAGACTAGATGATGCACATAATGTAGGAGCCCCTACTTCACAGCGCAGAAAGAGATAGTCTCTTGATTGATTTACTGGATACATGGCTCTCATGAGAAAATGTATTGTGACTGAACCATCTTCCTTTCAGGAAGCAGTGCAAGATCCCACTTGGGTTGATGCAATGGTGGATGAGTATGACTCCATTGTCAAAAACAGTGCATGAGAAATTGTCCCAAGACCGGTTGACAAATCAGTGATAGGTTCAAGATGAATCTACAAGAGTAAGATTTTAATCATTGTTCTTTATGTTGATGATTTAATACTGACTAGTGATGAGCAACTGATACACTCATGCAAGGAGGACATTGCAAAGGAGTTCAAGATGAAGGATATGGGCCTCTTTCATTATTTCCTTGGATTGGAAATATGGCAGTGAGATGGTGAACTTTTTGTGTCTCAAGGCAAGTATGCAAGGGAGATACTGGGTAAGTTTAACATGGAGGGATGCAAACCCATGGATACTCCTCTTCCAGGAAACTGGAGGAAAGAGGATGCTACTTCTGGAGAGGTAGTGGATGCTACTATCTATCGACAGTTAGTGTGTTCACTAATGTATTTAGTGAACACGAGACCAGACATTTGTTATGCGGTTAACCAGCTGAGTCAAGAAATGGTTAAGCCTACCAAGCTCTTTTGGAAGGCGGGCAAGCATGTCCTGATATACCTAAGGGGCACATCTGAGTATGGCTTATGGTACAGATAGACAAATGAGGTGAAGTTGCATGGCTTTATGGATGCAGATTGGGTGGGCAACCCAATGGATAGAAAGAGCACATCAGGAGGGATCTTTAGTATCATATATACAACTATTTATTGGTACAGTAGGAAGCAGATATCAGTGGCAGTCGGTTCAGCGGAAGTGAAATACATGGCAACAAGTCAAGCTACATCTGAGGCTATCTGGATGAGAAAGATCTTGGTTGGTTTGTTTGGTTCTCATTTAGATCCGACAGTGATTCATTGTGATAATCAGAGTTTCATTAAACTCTCGATTAATCATGTGTTTCATGATAGATCTAAGAATATAGATATCCAGTATCATCATCTCAGATATTGTGTGCAGTGGAAGATCATGTTTCTTCAGTACATTCCTATGGAAGATCAAGATGCAGACATTCTAACAAAGGCGCTCACCAGAAGAAAATTCGAATACTATAGAGACCAGATTGGGGTGAAGGATAATCCCTTTCTTGTTGAGAGAGAGTGTTGAAAAGTCAACAAGAAATGTTTGTCTAATTTATTTTTCCCTTAAATAAATTGGACAATAAATATTAATCTATTATCTCATAATTACTTGAAAATAGTTAACTGAAATGGCAAATCAGTTAGCTATAGGAAATTCAAGTTCAAAGGTTGACTGGTGGGACATTCTAGTCGAATTAGTTGTAACTGAGTGATTCAAAGTTGTAACAGAGTTGGATGTGTAGTTATGTGAGTTGTGAAGTAGTTTAAATCAGTTAAGTGAGTTAAGATCAGTTGTACTAGTTGTAACTAAACTTACACTAGTGAGAGATCAATGAATTAATTATTAATTAATTCACAATTAGTTATCTCACATGCAACTGAAGATTTACCATTGTTAACTACATGCATGTCAGATCCAATGGAGACCCAGTTGAGATCATAGGTGAAAGTGATAGTTTGACTATCAATTGTGACATTAGTGAGTGCACTCATGCAACCACACACACAGTGGATGTTCCCATGAGGAATGCACAGCCTAGGAAAGAGGAATTCAAATTCATTGCAGGGTTTTCCATTAGCAAGGATTGCGTAGAGGAGGCAGGCTATCTGGAGGCAGAAAATTGGCACATGAATTTGTCAATTTTTGTATGACAGTGTGAGACGATTGTATATTGTATTGAGAGCTCTTGGATTAGAGTTTTGTATGAGATTGTTTCATGATCCATGATATAAACATAATATATGATAGTGGAGTTTTTAGCTTTATGCTTTCTCGATAAAAACATCTGTGTTATGTGTGATTAATATTTCTTCTTTATATTGCAATTGGCAATCATGTTTTAAATTCCGCAAGAATATTAGTAGAAGTGATTATGTATTTAACCGTGGCATATAATTGTTAGATCAGGAGAATCTAGGCAATACATAATTTGTATTGAAATTTCTACACTGAGCATCGACGCTCTTTTTTAATGTTTTTATTATTTCTATTTGTATTGAAATGTTTACATATCGAAATTTTTGAGCATAAAAACTCTTTTTGAGGTACTTGAATATGCCTGACAACTTAAATGTTTACATAGTTTGAGGCCCTTAAACAGGCTTGACAACTTAAATGTTTGCATAGCGCGAGGCCCTTAAACAGCCCTAACAACTTTAAATGTTTACTTAAATAGGCTTCTCACAATACATTTTTCCTCAAATTTTTCCATACAATGTTGCAGTGAATTTGGACAATATTGTTGTCCACCGCCAGTCGCATAGCCATCATATTTTTCATACTTCTTCTATGATTGGAATGCAATTTAGTCATCATTGAAGATACATATATTGTTTATTGGTTTGTTGACTGCTTCTTGTTCATTGGTTCGTCGGTTGTTGCTTGTTGTTGTTTGGTTCAACTTTGCAAGGTTGAGGTCGTACACCTACAGTTGGACCTATTGGTTCTTGTTTCTTTCTTTTGTTTGCTTCAACTTTGCAAGGTTGGGGTCCTTCACTCGCAATTGGAGACGTTTTTTTACTTTGTGGAGTTCAAGTCTTGCACCCATAATTTGACCTGCGCTTCTGTCGTTCATCGTTGTCAAGTAAGTTTTGATACCATAATTGCATTCATATTCGTTCTTTTTTGTTTGTTGTTTCCAGTTTGCAAGAATTTTTAAGTATTTCCACTCGCATGATCATCATATGTTTCAAATTTCTTCTATGCTTGGAGTGAAATTTGGTCATCATTGAAGATACATGTATTGTTTACTGGTTCAGTGGTTGATGTTTGTTCATTGGTTCGTCAGTTGCTACTTATTGTTGTTTGGTTCAAGTTTACAAGTTTGAGGTCCTGCAACTATATTTGGACCTGTTGGTGCTTTTTCATTGGTTTGTTGCTTGTTGCTTGCTTTTGTTTTCTTTGACCTTGTAAGGTTGGAGTACTGCACGAACAATTGGAGCTGTTTTTTTCACTTTGCAATGTTCAGGTCCTGCACTTGCAAGTGGACCTGTGGTTCTGTTGTTCATCATTAACGAGTAAGTTTCAATAGAATACTTTCATTTGTGTTCGTTGGTTACTATTCATTGTTTGCACTTTGCAAGTAATAATGTTTAAGTATTTATTCATCATTCTTGTCCTCTAGACTTTCCATAGAGGTTGGCATATATTTTTCTCATGCTCTTAAATTTTCCTCCGATTTTTTCCTGAGACTCTACACCATGTCCATGCCAATGTCATGTGCACAACTCTGGCTATAATTTTTTCTACAATTGCAAATTCCAGTCCTTTTCCATGTGTGACAAAGTGGAAATCTAGCACCTATCATGTACGTGAATCGAACCCATGTCTTTCACATGAAAAATACGATGTCAAGCTTGTTGCCTTTGCAGGATGTTCTTGTAGAAGAAAATTTCATGTATGTGTAGAGGGGATAGGTATGGTACAACGGTGCCTAGGCTGCAACAAAATTGCACAAAATTGGCATATCTTTCCATCCTGCTCTTAAATTTTTCTCCAATTTTTTCTCCTAACTCTGAACCATACCTACATGCCTTTGTAAAATGTTCTTATAGAAGAAGACGATGTTGAGATGGTGCTAGCAAGAGTAGTATTCCGTGGATTTCAAATTGCAATATTCAATCTCTATGCCGCTTTGTGTGCAACATTGCTAACATAATTGATGTGTTCTCAAATGCATCACACCATTTACATCTGAACGAAACCATTATTATTCTAGGATACTTCAATGTTGACATGCTACAAAATAGTGCCATAACAAATAATTGGAAAACCACATGTGCAATTACAATGTCCGCTTTCTTTTTATTAAGATAAAACATGTGCAAAAAACACTTGTTAACCATATATGGTGAAATGTGCCCATGTCACAATAAAACCTCTTTATCTTATACACAGTCTGGTTTGACCACGATACAATTTGTCTTGTACTTGAATTCTAGAATATACAACAAAGATATTAGAAAATGATATTTCCATGTCTCAAAGCATATCTGGATACTTTGTTTCACAAAACCAAATCATTTAGCTATGATCATCTGATTTCTTAATATTTTATGACTTGTACTATATTTTGGACAGGAAAAATTCTTTATAATTACAACCATGGATCAAGGAAAGCAAAGGTCCATGTTTCTAACTCTCTTTTATTCTATTCCTTTGATTCTCATTTCCTGTAACTTGTTCTCCCTTGCATACCAACTTACATTCATGTTCATTGTATTTTGTGCATTCCCACATTGAAACAAACATGATAACTGGAGAAGATGAAGGACTCTTTACCACAAATGTAGAAGAGGAGATACAAAGGTGCATGCTTCTACTCTTATTTCATATTCCATTGTTTTGTATTTCATTTATTGTCTATATATTTGTTCTACTGCTCTGCACCTAATTTATTGTATGTAGATACTACATATCTTCCTACATAATAACTTATCTTCATGTCAATTGTATTCTCTAGCTGCTACATTGAAATAAATAGAACTGTATTTATTTTTTTACATGTCTTCCTACATACCAGCTTACCTTCATGTCCATTGTATTTTCTACATTGCTACATTGAAACAAACATAATAACTGGAGAAGACGAGGGACTCTTTACCACAAATGTAGAAGAGGAGATACAAAGGTGCATGCTTCTACTCTTATTTCATATTCCATTGTTTAGTATTTCATTTATTGTTTGTATATTTTTTCTACTACTTTGGACCTAATTTATTGTATGTAGATACTATGTATCTTCCTACATAATAACTTATCTTCATGTCACTTGTATTCTCTTTGCTGCTACATTGAAATAAATAGAACTTTATTATTTTTTTACATGTCTTTCTACATACTAACTTACCTTCATGTCCACTGCATTTTCTGCATTGCTACATTGAAAAAAACATATTAGTTGGACAAGAGGATGAAATCTTATATGCCACAATAGAGGAGGCTGAAGTACAATCTTTGAAAAGGTATACCAACTTTTATAGTAAATCAAACACACAAAACTAGTAGGTGGATATAATGTTGAACTATAAAATGATGAGTTGGCAACAATGGGCCTTTGTTGAGACTTCCCACTTTTGAAAGTTTCCCTTCCCATTTCTATTTTCCCACTCTCTATTATCCCTTTTTTCCCCTCTTCTATACTTAATAGAATTGCCCTTTGTTTTTCCCCTCTACTTTCGCTTTCAGGTTTCTTTGTTTAGTCGTTTTTCCAAAAATGTCTAGGTGCACAGGTTTGCGGAGTCACATGTTCACATTTATACTCATGATTCTGTATCACAACTCCAACCAACGACTTCCTCATTCCATACTTAGCCACTTTTTCGATTGTGGGTTCCCGCACTGGCGGGCTCAAGATTGCGCCTCTAGCTTCGGGGGTTCTATGATATACAGATTGGCCATTAGACTCCCCCATCATGCCTTGTTCTGTGTTACACATTTTTGCAGTAAAACATTCTAAGGCATACAATTTGACTGTCGGGTCCTCATGTTTCATGAGTATCCCTTGACACCCTATTTCATATTCCATCTCCTTTGAGCTTATATGTGACATTCAGAACAATTATGGAAAATATACAATTCATATGCTTATTTAGTCCTTATGATGTTCATGTACACATGCTTTCATCAGAAAAAGTTGGCCTAGTGACATGGGCATGAGCAGTCAATCATTGCAAAAATCAACAGAACGACAAGGCCAAAGGTAAAGATTCATACATTGTGCTCCTGATATGTTAACCAAACAAATATCCTGAGCTATTTATTCATCTATGCCATGATAAATATGTTGATGTCATATGCAACACATGCTTTGCAGTTCATAAGAAGTATCGACGAGTGCAAGTGAGACACCAAACATAGTGCAAGTTCCGCAGACTAAGAGGTCTGGTTACAAAAATATGGCCTCCATACTTCATCCAAGTTGTGCATCTACTTGTACATTTATGCCAGAAAAAAAAGAAAATAAAAAAAATAATGCAGACTACCATTCACATTACTTTTCCTGTTCAAAAAATGTCACTAGGTCTAAACTTATAACACCCAATATACTATCAATAGAAGTCTTGAACAATCGTCGAACCAGACAAGTGTTTGTCGGGGACATAATGGTCATGTATATCACCTACTTGGACAAGGCAAACAAAACTAGATGCATTGTGTGTGCTGACATGACAAACAACGAATTCATGATGACAGTCACACTAACTATCCCTACACAACTTGTCCAAAAACATGCAGAAAATATCTTGCCAGGTAATGGGATATCCATTACAAATTTTAATATATTTCCCAAAACAATATATGACCATGGTGATTCTGATTGGATTATATCGCTCAATGAAACAAGTATTGTGGAAAAAATTCCCACGATTTGTTCAGAATATCATTTTGTACCGGACACAATAATCAACCGACTTGCACAGAGCAATGACACTTACCCAATCGGAACCATTGGTGCAACTGTCACACTCGCGAGAAAACTTGGCTCGCAACACATTCTCCATATAAAAGATGGAGACTCTGACAACGAAAAGACAATGGTACCGTTCTCCATATCTAGTTTTGTCCTTTACTTTCACATGTCCATGTATCTCGGTTATGTTACACAACTATTGCACTGTTCCATGTTGTAGCTGCAATTGTTTGACACCAATTCAAATTTGTTTTCCTCAATGGAACAACAATTGCATAAAGGGAAATTTCCACTTATGCTCTTCAAAAATATAACAAAGAAAAGAGAAGTTAAAGAAAGGATCTTTTGGACAACCCAAGCAACATTTGTAACAGAATTGCGAACATACATAGTACATGATCTCAAGAAACTAACTAGCTTGACAACTGTTGTGCATACCCACACTTTTCTCATAAAAATTGCCTTCACCAATTTTATGCAATGTTTTTTTGTTGTGCAGTTGTATATTATATTGTTCAATATATTAACCATTGTGCTCACGTGCCTAGGTTGAGGGTGTTTTGGTTGCAGTGGATGCGTACTCGAACCCCTTCGATCCTGTATGTGCCAAATGCAACTCACTTGCTTCTGCTTCTACCTCTGCTTTCATAAATGATGGTACAATTGATTGTCTACGATGAAGTAAAAAATTCCCTTACATATATAGACATTGCATCAATGCTACCATCCAAACCGTCAACAAAACAATCGTACATTGTACAATTAGACAACCTCTGTTACAAGATGTGCTTCCTGGGATAGTAAAATTTCCATATGAAGTATACTTACAGAAAAAGGAAAGCAATGTCTACATGCTGCACAACTTTTGGATCCATAGCAAATTTACATTAAATGAGGACAATGCAATACTGCATATCAACTGAACCAAAAAAAATAAAAATAAAAAATCATATCAAGCGTCAGTAGGAAATGAAACAATATCATGTGTATCTGTCCATGCTACCCAATGAGGATATCCCACATGTAAGAGAAAACCAATGACACGTGTGTTTTTTTTATATCAAATTGTTTGATGCATAGGTCGATGCATACTGCTCTATGGAACCTTGTGGGATCTCCCTTGGTGCCTTTTGTATTCATGCGTTTCCTTGTGCCTCAACTTTCAATACATTTGGTGTTTACTTGGATCTTGGTTGTATGCTTGGTTCTAGAAAATTAATGATACATTCAGGATCATAGCGGTTTTTCTATGATCTTAAAGAATATACAAGACCCGCTTTGCACTTTAATGTAAGCTCTGTGAAGAAATTGTAATATGTGGCTCATTTTAGCACTTTTGAAATGAAACAATCTCATGTGTATCTGTCCATGATACCCAATGAGGATATCCCACATGTAAGAGAAAACCAATGTCGTGTGTGTTTTTTTTATATCAAATTGTTTGATGCATAGGTCGATGCGTACTACCCTATGGACCCTTGTGGGATCTCCCTTGGCGCCTTCTGTGTTCATGCGTTGCCTTGTGCCTCGAATTTAAATACATTTGGTGTTTACATGCCTCTTGGTTGTATGCTTGTTTCTGGAAAATTAATGATACATTTAGGATCTTAGCGGTTTTTCTATGATCTTAAAGAATATACATGACCTTCTTTGCATTTTAATGTAATCTCTGTGAAGAAAATGTAATATGTCGCTAGTTTTAGCACTTTTACTTGATCGATGAAATTACCAAAATTCATCTTCAGAAATATTTTGAAATAAAAGGATATATGCTATGTGAAGTCCAATGGAACTATCATATCAACCACATAAAATTAAAATTAGTCGTTGTTATACTTACAGTGAAGTTGACAGTACAATAATTTTACTTGAACATCCCAAAATTGATTTTCCTATAGCCTTTTGATGGTTCTCTTATGCAAACACATCCTGGAAAGTATAATCATGACTCACTTTATCTATTCCTTGATTGAAGAGCCTGTTCACCTGTTTAATGCACTTCATAGTTATTGTTAAAACCATCAATGGGGATTTCTTAACACCAATTCTCGCTTCTGAAAATTGTCTTTCTTTTTTCCCTTTGCTTTCCCTTTCTAGTTACTTAGTTGTTTTTTAGAAAATGTCTAGGTTCGCAGGTTGGCGGATTCACGTGTTCAGATTTCCATTGATTCTTTTATATCACGACTCTGACCGACTGCTTCCCCATTCCATATTTAGTAACTTTTTGGATCACGGGTTCCTGGGTAGGCGGGCTCAACATTGCATTTCCATTGTTCTGTCGCTTGCAAACAACACCCGGGCTTCCCCGATCTACAAATTGACAACCAAATTCCCATTTTGTTTTCTCCTTTACTTTCCCTTTCTGGTTAGTCATTTTTCCGAATATGTCTCATGCTTTTATATACAACACCCAAAGTTCTGCGATATACAAAGTGACAGCCGAAGTCCATCATTGTGCCTTGTTTCGTGTTACACATTTTGCAATCAAAAGTTCGAAGACATACAATTTGACCATCGGGCCCTCATGTCTCCTGAGTATAAATTGTGGCCCTGATTTGAATCCCTTCAATATGCCCTATTCCAAATATGTCTCATGCTTTTATATCACAAGTTTGACCAACCGCTTCCCCATTCCATACTTGGCCACTATTTCCATCATTAATTCCCGACTAGGCTTGCTCAACATTGTGCTTCCATTGTTCCGTGACCTACAAACAACACCCGAAGTTCCATGATATACAAATTGAGAACTGAAGCCCATCATTATTCCATGTTCCATGTTACACATTTTGCAATCAAAATTTCAAAGACATACAATTTGACCATCGTCCCCTTAGTTCTCCTGAGTATAACTTGTGACCCTGGTTTGGAGCCCGACCGACCGCTTTCCATTCTTGGCCATTTATTGGAATCTCTTTCGTTGGTTGGCAGGTTGACGGGTTCACGAAATGTCCAATGCTTAATCTTTGTTCTCCATCCCCGCCACCTTCACACTTCTTTCTAGATATGCAATTATTAAGTTTTAATGCTAATAGCTCATCCTGTAGTAACCGTTAATATTTTCATTAATGTTTGAAAGGCTGGAAGAGATCTGTCATTAATACGAATTAAAAAAATATTTGTGGAGAGTTGTTTTATCCTTTCCGAGTGTTCATTTCAAGCATCATGCAATATTTTTTTCCCATCGTCCGGTTGGCGGCTACACGAAATCTCCAACCCTTAACCGCTCTTCGTCGTCACCGCCACCTTCGCACTTTTTTCTAAGTATGCAATTAGTATTCTTTAATGGTAACAACTCATTATGCATGATCCGTAGATATTGTCATTGATCAATGAAAGGATCGAGGAGATCTCCCATTGATATGCATTAAAAAAAGATTTCTGGAGGGTTATATTATCCCTTCTAAATGTTCATTCAAACACCATCTAGAGAAAATAGACAATCTCGTTAACTTATGGCAACAGTTTGACAACAGTTCTGTCCAGATACAGTAAACACCTTTGGGCATGATGACCATAATTTCTAGTGGTCCAGGGTATATTCTTACTACTCATATCCTTCCGCCCAGAAGAAAAAAAGGAGATTGTCCCTTGGTGCACCGAGAGATATATTTCAATCTAAATAATTCCAAGGCAACACCCCTACTCATACAGCCCGCCCACCTGCGTTGATGGTCGATGCGGAGGTTGATGCGGTCAATTTCGAGCTGAAAGAAGATGACTTGATGGACAATGATACGACGATGGATGATGGGAATGCAGACGCCATTCCCACTCTTGCACCCAAATTGAAATCAACCATAATGGGGGGCACTTCCCGGCTCGACGATGGAGACCCTGACAAGACCAAAGGAAGGGGTTTCAAAAAATAAACCAATGTTGAATGCAATAGCCACTTTGAAGCTCGAGAGTTTGAGTCTCTCAGCTCAGATGACGGTCTTCTCCCTCAGATATGTGTCCTTTCCTTTCATTTTTAGGATTTTGAATTGGGTTTGGATTTGTCCCTGATGCAACCTGTGTCCTTGAAGTCTTTGACTATAAGGGAATGGTCTCTTGTTGCACCCAGAGATATATTTCAAGCCAAAAAATTATTCAATTGCAGGACCACTCTCCTATTCTTTGGATATACAATTAACATCTTAGGGGGTGAGGACCGTAACTCCTAGTGGTGCAAGGCATATTCCTACTACTCATCTCCTTTCGCCCAAAAAGAAGTAACTTGGACCTTTAGAATTGCACGTACAACCTGTGTCCCTGAAGTCTTTACCTGTAAGGAGTGGGTCTCTTGGTCCCCTTCCACCCAAAACGAAGTAATTTGGACCTCTCAAATTTCTCATGCAGGTTGTGTCCCTGAAGTATTTGACTGTAACGAGGTGGTCTCTTGGTGTGTCCTCACTTTCAGTTTCGAGCTCTTGGTGTGTCCTCACTTTCAGTTTTTGGCTTCATACCTTGGTTAAATATCATGATTTGGAATATTTTGGCATGCTACATAATCATTTGAAAAATTGTTGCACAATGACAAATCTGTAGCATTACGAATCATCATATGGCATACATGACAAAAATATCTTAGGATTATTATCATCACATGAATTGGTTTTCTACTAATTAATAGTATGTCATGTCATCAATTCCCTTACCCAATTAACATAAGGTTCGGTTAAAAAAAGAAACCTTGTTTCATATACCATACGAATTGGAGCAATACTCTAGTATAAACAAGTATGTAATCAACTTAAGAGACATCTAGTTGAAACTTGCAGAGAAATGTGGGGATCTCAAAATGGAATAAATCTTGATGATATTGAACTCATTCGAAAAAATCCAAAAATAATGGCTATATTCTCTCAAGACAAATGGTTGGAATTTTTCAAGAGTTTTCAAGGAACATATTCAACCATAGCACTAGAATTTTCCGATAATTTTAATGGATAAACAACTAGTGTCCAAGATTTGGCATTCAAAGTCAGTGAATAAAGTATCAGTCAGGCTACTTGCTTGTGTTTAGAAGGGGAATGTTGGTCCAATGACTTAAATTTACCAAATGATAGCTGGAATCAATTTGTAATTGTTCCATTACATATGCCCAATGTCCAAAAGAAAGGGTTTCGAAACGATGCATTGATTTCACCATGGAAGGAGGTAGCACTGATAATTCAAAATTTCATAACATGTGAAGGTCAGTTTAATTTGATCAATCATTATCATATCCGTCTTATGTTGTATATAAAGTAGAGGAATTTTCTTAATTTACCTTTCTTCCTTTTGAAGGATTTGATGAATATGACCAAGGCATTTAAAAAATGAACACAATCTACTTCAAGATTGTTCCACTTTGGTTTTATTGCATTATTATTCAGAGATAATCTAGACAAATCAAGGCTCAATTGGATAGGGTTTAGGAGAGGAATGAAGTGGAAAGCAAGAGAGAGAGTTTTACCCTCCTCGTGCAATATTCACAACAAAAAACCCTCCTCTTCTTCTGCATTAAAAACAAAATATCTGAAACAAAAGGCTCATCAAAAGGATGATACGACTACAAAATTGATTTCAACTATTTTGGCTTTAGGATTAAAAAGAAACAAAGAGACTAAGTTTGAAACACCTAAAGGATTACAAATCGGTTCAATAACCAACCATATAATGATATCATCCTCTGAATCTAAGGAAGTGGGAGAAGCACCAATCATTGCATATATGTCACTTGAAGTAGCATCAACAGATAAAGTGTCAGAGGAAAGAAATCAAAACAAGGAGCCAAGAGACACCAATGTTCGAAAGAAACGGGCCAAAATTTAAATTTCAAATCCTTCAACCATTTTGATCCTGTAAATTTGGCTACCTAAAATTATTAAGGGAAAATAAGAAGCTCAAGATGGAAAATCAAAGAATGAAAAAGAAAATTGTGAGGTTAAAGAAGGAAAAGAATAATATGAATTCAATTGATACCCTATTATATGAAATTGAAACAAAGGAGACTTCTAGAAAATCTATGGAAACACAAACAAAAGGAAACATGGAAAATGTTGAACAAGTCATAAACAACATTCTTGATGACATAACAGTGAACACATATGCATCCATGAAATTAAATTCAAATTTTCCAAACTGGAGGCAACAAGATGAGCTCTTTGATCTAGGGATCATAAATAGAGAGAGTCAACAGTAAGTGATTAATAAACTCAAGGATAAATGGTTTTCACTATACATCGTACAAGAATATAGATGGAAAAGAAAGATTAAAATATATAAGAATCGACTGATAGAAATTCAACAAAAGTTACAAGATGAATGTGCATTAGGATTAGAAGCGTCATCCTGTTGGTCACCTTCTAGGATTAATTCTATACATTTTCATGATATATATAATTTATTTAGGCTCAAACAATTGACAGCAGGGAAAATTTACAAGATCACTTCTCCACGAGATTTTATTAATGTCTTTTTCAATGTCACAAACCATGAACAAAAATTGGTGCATGAACTCTATCTATTCAATTTCCTACTACAAGATTATATTTGTTGGAACCCTAACCCCTATGTAGGGGATATCCAACTAAGGGTATTTTCATCCTCCATTTATGGACTTGTCCAATGGAAAGAATCATCTGAGCTTCATACACGAGAATAGTTCAATTTAGATTTGATAGTTCGAGAATAATATCTAGTTCCTACCACTATTCTCCAAGCTTATCAAGAACTACTCCGAGACCTTAGAGACTCCTTATGTATCATAATACATAGATAGAAAGCTATTACCCATCATCAAGAAATTATACAAATGCATTCTTTGACATCCCTTCTAACTTCTTATGACATATAACGGACTCTTCCTATTGCTTTGAGGAACTGAAATCCAACATCATATCCTCATTTCCAGCTTGCTTTATTGCAAGCTACTTTTTATGTTAATTTGATAAGGAGACATGGAAATCAATTTTGATCCACAATTCCATCTAGAAAATTTAAAATGTAGCAATCGAATAGATCGACACATAAGAAATAAACGTTGCACAAATACAAATACACGAAGAATAAAAGAGAAAAACGTTGGAAGTGATAAGTAAGTGACCATTCCTTGTATTTCAACAAGAATACACCCTTTTTATTAGAGTAGTTGAAGTTTTGTTTACAACAACAACAAGAGACTTGTTTCTTTTGTTTATGATTGACAAGCGTTGCTTAGTTTTTTATTAATTAACTTCCTGACGGAAAAAACATGCTAATTATTTATTTAGGAACCTCCTTTCTCAATTGGACTAGTGAGGGAAGTTTACAATAGAAACAACTATACATCCTCATGTTGACTAGAAAAGGAAGATGTGCACCCTCTCTAGTGGCCCAATCCTCCATGTTTAGATCCGGAAGCGTCCCTACTTCCACCAACAAGTGAGGGAAATAGCGTTGCAACGTCTTTGGAGAAATCCACTTGAAACATTATGTAGGTGTCTAGCCCTTGCGGTCCACAAGGTAGGAAACATATTTTTGTTGGCAAGTGTCGCGAATCCAAGAATCTAGAATGGTGTTCGCAAGAAACGGATGATGAAAATCGGGTATATTGTCAACAAGATGATGTGCCATAATGGTTTCCTCAATGAGTGGTGGCTCAAACATCTTGAGATTGTTGATGTTGAGCACATCATGGATGTCAAGTTATGATGGAAAGTCCAGGAAATATGTATTATCTTCAATTATTTTGAGCATGGTATATGGACCATAACAAAAAGGGTGGAGCTTGTGATGTTTTCCTCGGAAGCGATGCTTGTCCAGTAATAGCCACACTCGATCACCGGGTTGAAAAACCAATGGTGTGTGTTGTTTACTGTGCCTCTTCTTGGCGCTTTCTTGTGTTTCTTTCAATTCCTCTGCTACTTGGGAATGTTGATGTGCAATTTTGTGTATGAAACTTTGTTATGATTTCTTCTCTTGTTGTTGTCATGCAAACCCTAAGGATGCAAGAGTGAGTGGAAACTCTAAGGGTGCACTTGGCTGAAATCCCAAACAAACCTTAAAAGGGGAGAAGCTTGTGGAACAGTGGGTGGACCTATTATAACTATGTTGATTGACGTGCAGACAAGAGTCCCACTACTTATTTTTGGTAAAGTAGCTTCGAAGAGAGTGGACTAGATTTTGGCTGGAAACCTTTGTTTGTCCATCAGTTTGGGGGTGAAATCTAGTGGAGAAATGAAGTTTCCATCCAAGCGAAGTCCATAGAGTATGCCAGAAAGTACTAAGGAAGTGAGAGTCATGATCCAAAATGATAATAATTGGTAAGCCGAAATGGGGCCACACATGATGGAAAAAGAGGTTGGCGGTTTGTGCAGCAGTTGTAGTTTTATATCAAGGAATGAACAAATCTATCTTAGAGAAACGACAAACTATGACTCAAATATCATCATTATTATGAAATGTGGGAGGGAGACCACTCAGAAAGTCCATGGAAATGGATTCCCATGGACGAGAAGGAACTAGGAGAGGTTGGTATAGACCATGCAGATGATTAGATGGATTTATTTGTGAACAGAGGGAGCAAGTACAAATGAATTTTTCCACTTGTTTGGATAGTGCAGGCTAGTAGAAATGGCACTAGAGATTGAGGATGGTTTTGGTTGTGCTGAAATTCTAGACACAAGAGGATGTGTGTGCTTATCGGATTAGAATGAGATGGTCTTCGGTCCGCAACATGCATAACTAATTAAGTTTGTAGAGTCATCCTGCATGGATGGTGTAGTCTAGAAAGGGAATCTTGTTGATGATAGTAGGTTGTTGCAAATCATGCCAGATTGTGCCAAAACATGGATCTATAGCATGCGTTTCCTTCCATGCATCATAATCTACACAAATTACTTCTAAAATGTGTAGAACTTGCATTGGGGGATGACTTAACAAGTTCTTCATCTTATTGGAGGTATCCTTATAATATTTAATAACAAGGTGAAACTATTGAAGATACACTTCCCACTTTAAATGGAATTTTTCCTACATTTTACTCTAGGAGTTGATGAATATTAGCAGATGATGGCCGATATGCAGGATGGTCTCTTTACCTAGAATCTAATGGTGTCATTGCTTGAGTTCATGTATCAAGCTATAGAATTCCTTTTCGTATGTGTTGTAGTTGACCTTGTCTTCTGTAAGAGTCTTGGAGTGCTACGCTATCGAATGACCTCTCTGTTTAAGTACAACCCAAATGGAGAATTGATAGGCATCTGTCTCAATCTCAAAGGGTCGATTCATGTCCAACAGTGTCAGAATAGGGGTTGAAAACAATGTTGTCTTCAATTTCATAAAATCACACTCAAACTCTCGAGTCCACAAAAAATTTGCTTGATGTGACAATTGATACAAAGGTTGATCTAACTGTGAGAAGTGGGAGGCAAATTTCCTATAGAAATTGATGCCCCCCATGAAAATTTTGAATTCATGTGCATTAGATGGATTTGGCCATTGTGCCAAATCCTACACCTTCAAGGGATCTGGGTGCACACATTGAGTATTCATTATGAATCCCAAGTACTAGATGAAGTTATGTCAAAAGAAGGACTTATTTTCCTTCACCTACAACTTATGCTCGCATAGCAATTCAATCACTTTGTGCACATGTTGCAAATGATATTTCCAATAGTTACTAAAGATCAAAATATCATCCAAATATATAATGACAAATTTCTCAGGTTTGGTCTGAAGATGTCATTAATGAGGTGCACGAATGTGGCTGGTACATTCGTTAGCCCGAATGACATTACCATCCACTCGAAAAGACCGAATTTGGTCTTGAATAGAGTCTTCCATGTGTCTTTTGTCTACATGCGCACTTGATGATACCCAACTATCAATTCCATCTTAGTGAAGAAGCATGCCCCTTATAGGTGGTCCAACAAATACTCAATCCTAGGAAGGGGATATCGACTTTTAACAGTGGCTTTATTGAGGGCGCAGTAGTCAGTTACGAGGTACCACTCGTAAATTTATTTCTTGGGGATAATAAAGGCAAGGGATGCACATGGCGATGATGGATTCTTGATGTGGTCGTATTCCAGAAATTGTCCAATTTGGCATTCAATTTCAAAAGTTTCTGAAGGCGTGAGGTGATAGCAAGGGGCATTGGGTAAGGATGTGTCTGGTATGAGGTCAATGTAATGCTCAATAGATCAAGATGAGGATAATCATGTGGGATATATGAATACATTGGAAAATTCATTGATCAAGGGAATCATGTCTGGAGGTGTAGGAGTGGACAAATTATCAGGTTTAACATGGTGCACTAAGCACAAGGAAACACATTTATTGACACTAACTTTCTTAACTGTTGCTTTGCCGTTAAGTGATCGAGTGGGCTTAGGAGCAGATTATGTGAGAACAAAGGTGCATCCATCCAGTTGCAGAAGATATTGGTGGGATTTGGCATGGTATACAATGTGTCAGACCTATTGGTAGGGGAGGCCGAAGAATAATTCTGCACAATCCGTAGGGGAGACATCACATGTGACTGCATCATGAAATGAACCAATGGTGAAGGTGACCGCACAACACCTAGAGATTGTGAGATGAGGGCCACCCTTTTGTACCCAACCAATTTGGTATGGGGTTGGATGTGAAGTATTGGTTATTTGGAGGCATTGTACCAAACCCTGTCAGATGAGGTTCTTTTGGTTGCCATTGTCCATAGTGAGGGTGGTCAATTTGTGTCTGATTTGGAAATTATGTGTGAAGAGAGGAACAATAGATGTGCATATGTCATTCATGGTCATTAAAATGAGGGATGGATCTTCTTCAGTATGGTTATAAAGGGAAACCACTTCAAGATTAGCAGGGGATTCAATCAAAGAAATCTTGGTAAAAAAAATTGTTGGTGCGTAGATTCTTAAGTGCACGGTAGGCGGAAAAAGACTGTGAATTGGTCTTATGGAAAGAAAACCAGGGTTCGTTAAGAGATGAGGTGGGGAATTACTATGGGCTAGTTGATGGTAGATTAGGATAATTACTAGGAGTGGATGGTTTAGCTCGATATTGAGGAGAACGAAGTCAAGGTACCACCTTATGTTCCATGGCCATGGCCCGAAGAAAATCCTTGTCCAAGGAAGTACTTTCGAACATATCTAATTCACTACAGATGCTTAGAAATAATCCAGAACTGAACTTGAAAATCAATACCTCTTATGGATCGATGATGTGTATTTAGATGTGAATTTTGCAGAAGATGTCGATGTATCCTTGGATGGACTTATTGGAAAGTTGTCGAAGCTGCAACCATTTGGCGAGGAGGTTCTAGAAATATCCCGGTGGGTAGAAGCACTCTATGAGAATATAGTAGAATCCATTCCACATCGTAATGTGTGGTGTCTGTGTTTTGACCGGGTCATCTTTATCCATGACCCAAGAATAATTCTCCAGCTGAGTGTCCCAACATATCTGTGCAATTCTTTCGAGTTACAAACTAGCGATATGAAGCTTCATGTATTTTTTCATCTCAGGACATGTATGAAACTATGTGGAAAGACTATGAATCCAAGATTCAATATTCTCTACATTCATTTGATTCACAAAATTTGGTAATTGAAAGTGTGTATCGATATGCATGGGTGTTGGAGCTCTGTGTTGTTGCAGACGAAGTAGCTCCTGGAGAGCCATCGCCAAAACTTGAATTGGAGTTGTGGCAGTGGATGTGGAATCCTCTGTAGATAGCTCTCTTCAGGGTGGTATAATTTTCATCCACCACGAACGTCGATATGTCACTGGATGTTTCATTGAGAATCACTGAAATATTGAGCGCACTAAGAAGGCACGCAGTACCCTGAAGAGGGCGTGTGGAGATTGGTGAAAGATGAACGTACTAGAATCCTTAAGGAGGGCTCCCTAGAAATACTGAGAAGCACGTCTGGCTCTAAAAAACAAAATGTGGATGGCCTCTTATGAATTTTGTGGTTGAGAAGAAGTTGGCTTGGATCTAGGCTCTGATGCCAATTGATCCACATTTCTATCTGCAAAATAAAAAATGCAACAATCGAATAAACTAACACACTAGAAATAAACACTGCACAAATACAAATATGAAGAGAATGAAATAGAAAAACGTTGGAAGTGAGAAGTAAGTGACCACTCCTTGTATTTTAGCAAGAATACACCCTTTTATCAGAATGAGCAATTTTTTTTTTACAACAACATCAATAGACTTGTTTCTTTTATTTGTGACTGACAAGTGTTGTTTATTTTTTATCAATTAATTGCTTGATGGAAAAAACATGCTAATTAATTATTTAGGAACCTCCCTACTCAGCTAGACTGGCAAGGGAATTTTACAATAGAAACAACTATACGTCCTCATGCTGACACACAAAGGAAGATGGCCTCCCTCTCCGGTTGCCCAAATGTATTGGTATCCCATTCAACTATCCACTCAACAATAACAAGCTAGATTTCATTGTAACAATATAGAAGATACTTCACATTGGCGACAAGTTGATAGATTTTTAGTTTTTTATGATGTGACATAATTTAGCCACCCTGCATTCAATTGGACAACCTTGCATTTAGTTCATTTAGGGGTTCTTGAGCCAGAATAAGAAATTGCATGAGGACTTGCAATGATGTTGGAAAAGGGGAATGATGAGACTACAAATTAATGCATTTTTTCCTCTCACTTGTTAGATTTGATGATTCTTTAATTACTATTAAGACCATTATGATCTTCATAATCTCTCATTTTCCATTTACCAAAGCCAAAATTCCCATAAGGTATATATTGAATTATGTTTCTAAGTTTTTCTAGTTTATATTATAAAATTTAAAGTAGAGTTGAAGAAATTATTTTAGTTATGAATACAAATTTTATAATGGAAACATGTAATATGAATGGATAACCACATATCACACATTTGCAATGATCGAGACAAGGAGTTCAAACCACACAATGACTCATCACACTTACTGCAAGAGAATTGATGGTATAATTAACACATAGGCAAACATGTTATACCAAGTTCAAAGGATGTACACACATATGTATAGAGTTCAACACAAATGATCTACATTCGCTCCTTTCTAGGAATCTAGGAAATTGCAACCTCTTGCATTTAGTCTTTTGATATTTGAGAACTACAAATTTCCTCCTAAGGCACATCATCTTAAAAGCTTTGTAATGGTTAACTTGCTATTTCTCCACAACTTTAGGGTTTTCATTACAATTTCAGTTTTAGATGTAATTATGAATGATTCCAGTAAAAACATTATATATACAGTCATTTCTCTCATCTAAAAAAATGAAGATAGTATATATAATACTCTTTCAGTTTTTAATTTCAAGTAATAACATCGGTTTACTCCTAGTTTCATGCATTATCTGCTTTAGTATTGTCGCTAAAATTTTTGTGATTGTTGAGTCTTTGAAGGAAGGGCCCACTTCAAAGGTATGAGGCCATGTTTTTTTGTGCAAGATTGTTTATATATTTGTTTATATTTGTTGTTTATAAGATTGTTTATCAGCTCACTCTTATATTATGCATTTCCATTAGATTAACATAGACACATAAATATATTAGCTCGTTTTGGTGTTGAATGATTTCTTTTGTGCCTATATTTTACTATGAAACGATTGTATATTTCAGTTTCACAACAGAGCATAAGGAGGATAGAATTGTGGCTAGCCTTAGTTAGCAATTGTCCCCAACTTAAATAGTGCCACCAGTCAAACTAGAAGAGTACAATCATAGTAGTTTTTAAATGAATTTTATTTTTATATAACTTCCCTTTTTAGACTTTTCCAATTAAAATGGTTTGTTGGGTATTTTGTTTTCTTTCAAATAGGCATACACTCAATGACCAGTGAATCTCTAGATTCTAAATTTGATGTATACAACACCATTGTTTCATAAGTTCTCCAATGAACCTAGGGTCTATAATTAAATGAAACCATGAAATAGTCATCCTTTAAAGAGATATATTCATGAATTATTAGATTTCTTCTTAGTTCTTTCTTGGTACTCATCTCTCCGGCTCTATGAGTTTCACCTATACTCAGATTCCATCACTCAGTGCGTTGGTTTCTAAATATTTGGGATATGATTCATAAGTTTTATTGTGGATTAGATGTATTGGTCTTTTTAAATTTGGTTCCAAAAATTTATGGAATCATAGTGTTTCAAAGTATTTTTGTTTGGTATGTGGATCAAGGGGTCTATTTTGTGTTTTTAATATAGGGATCTCCCAAGTTAGATTATTACTAATTTGAATTCAACTATGTCATCTTCAACAACCTATGTTCTAGGTGTAGCAATTATGGATTACAAAGAAGCTTAGGAGATCCAAAGGGCTCCTTGAAGGCATGGAGAGTCTATTCAGTGCAATAGAACCTATCTTTCCTCAACGACCTCCAAGGTTCATGAAAAAAAACATCAATGCACTTCATAAAATGAAACAATTATGAATTATTTGGTTCAAAAAAAGTAGAAAAATTGATGTCTTGGAAGAATAATGTAATATGTTAAGGAACATGGTCATCAACGTCAGTAAATATTCTCACTCTATAGCTTCAAATCATAGGATGTCAACCAAGTTGGTTCAAGTACATATTAAGGAGGAGGAGATAGTGCACCAAATCATAGAAGGCATGGACATTAGACAATACAATTCTTTTCCTTCCAATTTTGGATTGGAAGAAGCTAACAACCACCATGTATTTCATTAATCTGTATGTTTTTCAAAGCAATTAGAATATTAAGTGCATTTTCTAGGCAGTATACCTACAAGGATAGATGGAATGTAATAATCGTACAATCTTGCAAATTCTCTTATGTATCTTATGAGAGTTGTTGATTTTGTATGAAACTTCAGAACAATATCACTTATATACTTTCTCATAACATCACCTCAGAAAGTATTCAAAAAATATTGGAGGTAAAATCCCTTTTTGATAACATCACCTCTTCCCACATTTACAAGGAATTCAACACTCAAGCAAATTCCCTTTCAAAAGGTGCTCTCTCATTGTAGGAAGGCTCTTTGTTGTCATAGGAATTCAAGAGTGATAAACCCCTGTTTGAAAACTTAGTTTATGTTCTTTGAGACACTGTGGTTATGTTTGTTTTGATGGTAGGATGTTACTGTTTGGTATTCATGAACTCATCTTGTTGTTTCTTCTAGAAGCATTGAACAACTATAATATTTTTTTGATATTGTGGAAGTCTCTCTCTAAAGAATTGCTTTATATATATGCCATATTGGTAGTTTTGTATTTTTTTGAAAGGATGTTGACTACTAGAGGCTTCATCACTAAGAGTCGAGACTTGGTCAATGCTTACTTTGATTTTTCACTAGAAATATCAAGTATACATATTTTTTCCTTGAGAAAAAAAACTTTATCCATGCAAAATGGATCAAGGTTAGGTGATTGTAATCAAAGATTCCCAACTCAAGTATCAAAATCAAAGTTACAAATATTGATTCAATTTTTCTTTTGTTTTTTTCAATTTTTTTGACACCATATGCTATCTTGTTCTAATATTGATATTGATTTCTAGATACCAAAATGATTGGCCCTTTCAAAAACTAGGTAATGATGCATACTTTGCTTTTAATTTTTTGTGTTTGTAGGTTTTGATTGTGTAGTTTTTATCTATCACTTTTCTTTAGTAGATGATTTGGAATTACTTGATGCACATGTTGACTTGAATATAATAAAAGATAAAATTTATTGATTGAAATAATAATTTCCATTCATTCAAATTCATCTCAATCCTATACTTATACTATATAACTCTTTTATGATGGGTATATCCTAAAAATATATTATATATAACTCTTTTATGATGGGTATATCCTAACAATATCCTCAAGTCATATTAGTTAGCTCTATAAGTTTACCTTATGGTTAGTTAGGGACATTGATTCCTTTGTCCCAATCTATCATGATCCGCTCAATGTTATGTAGTGGTAAAACAAACTTTATGTTTCATTGACCTTGATATACTTCCATATGGACCCATTCTATTTATAATGGATAATAATAGAAAAATTGACAAATTTTGTAGAACATCATCCTTCCTAATCCTTGAAATGTCATTCGTAATAGTACTATTCTACAAGTTTCAAACACGTTACATGATGGTTGTCTCCAAATTCCAATATAAACTCAGTTTTACCAAAATCTTTTCATGGGCATTAATTGTATGAAGGGAAAGTCTCTTAGTTGGCAACGATAATAGTAGTAAATTGAATTATACATCTTGCTTGATAATGATAAAAGTCTCACTACGTATATGAATATTCAAATCAGATTGAATTCATATATTTTCTTGGATGTTAATGGTATGTTGCATTGCATCTATGTATATCTAAAACCATGGTGGAGTAAATATACAATTTAGTAAATGGGTAATGTAACTCAAGTAGAAATATTTTCATCTCTTGGCTTGTGAGTCCTTCATAGGAGCATAACGAATTAATATTTGCAGTGGTTATAATATAGGAGTATTCCTTGAATTTCATTGTGTTGGGAAAATTAATAGCTACGCTATCAACATGTTGGATTAATGTCCATTTGGTGGGTCCCTATTTTCATATTTGCATTGTTAAATTAGTTTGTTTATGAGAACGCTAATCCATATTTTTATTCTTAAATCACTTTGCATTTACATTTCAAAATTTCTATACAATTTCATTGTTTCCATTCGATTAGGGGTTTGTGTTGAACTTATGCTTATACTAAGAGGGTGGGGTGAATTATTATAAGATAATTTTTACTTTATTTAACCATTCATCAATTATTTATTAACACATATAAAATCAAATCACAATACATAAAATCTAACATGGAAACCCTTGTGGGAGAAAACCACAAAAAAATATCTTTATAAATGTTTGTAAGCACCAACCTACAATTACAAAGATTATAGGCGCCAACCTAATGGAGGCACCAATATCTTCAACCGAGCACCAAATTAGTAAGATATTATATAGGTACCAACCTACTAGAGACACCAATCTCCTCAGCTAAGCACCAACTCGGCAAGATATTGTGTGGACACCAACCTACTAGAGACACCAATCTCCTCAGTTGAGAACCAACTTGGTAATACCTTTATATACACCAATATAAGATATTCATACATATATTACTTTTGACTTCACATGCATGCTTCATACTTCATGTATTTCACAACATCATCATACCCTTAACTTTCATCTTCCAACACTTCTCCTTGCTTCATACCTTGGACATAGCCTCAAACCCTAGTTAAAATTAGCCTTCATTCCCTAGATAACCTCATAACATCATTCCTAGAATATAATTTTAAACAAAAACATCACAACCTAAAAATAATTCACTTTGTAGCATCATAGACCTCAATCCTTCATAGCATGCCCTTAAGACTCCAAGAAAACTCCTCCTGTGCACATTTAGACCCCAATAATACTCTCCAGCTTCTCTTGTGGACCTAAAATATCTTTTGCACACCTCATACTTGATGTTATTTCTTGGATTATCTTCAAATGTGCACATTTATCCTAGATTTATACTGTTTTCATGCTCACTTTTAGGGTCGGCCTATAAAGACTAGCTGGGACAACTTGAACTTTCTAGTTGGGTTGTCTAACAAACAAATCATATCTCCTCATTCCTAACGAGTTAGAGTGGGTTCCATATACCATTGGAAAGGTCTCAAAATAATATTTCAAACCATATAACCTATTCCACCATTTGAGATAGGTATTTATAGAAACAATTCCTTCAAATATAGGGTATATAAACTAAGCATCCAAAATCCAAAAACAATCCAACAATCTCCATCTTGCAATATTTATCTTGGACATTTTTAGTCTCCCCCTATCTTTGACATAAATGACAACAATATTTCCAATAGTTTGGCCTAGAAATGATAAACCCTTATGTCATGAGCTCAAACAAATTGCTAGATTTGTGTGTGGAATTCAACATTTGAGTTTTGAAGGATGAGTTTTAATTGCAAGTTTTTCCCCCTGGAAAATACATCCCCAAGAAACCCTTGAGCACTTCCCATCACTTTTAGTATGGTACCAAATATAAAGGAAGTCATGTAAACCATTGTAACTTGACCCAATAGGGACATTGAGTGAGGCCCACATACACGAATGCAACCAATTCATATACTTGACCCCAAGATCTCCTACTTGCTATTCACATCTATTAACCACTCTAGCTAACCCAAGAGGATTTTAATTGTAGGGTGTTAAGCACACTTAAATTATTTTCTTAGTTTTTATTTAGTTAGTATGAAGAGATTATCTCCCACTTGAAAATTTAAGGTTTCACATGCAAGGCTACCAATTCTCACCATCACTTTTTATGCTAAACTTCTCAAGTATAGTAGTGATAATAATATTTATTGCATGAGAATATTATTCATTATATTAGAATGTTTAGTCTCCCCTTCTTCCACAATAAAAAAATGTTCTATGGCAATGATAATATTAATATAGGGAGAAGGAGCTGCCAACCTTATTCCATAAACTATCAATAAATAATGGCATTGAGATCACGAGGAATTCCCTCCTTGTGTTGGATCTTCACCTTCTCATTGTCAATAGTATTTGAGCTCTCCACCTCAAGAGTTATGGTCTTTCCTATCAATTTCTTCATGAATATATGCATTTTGAAATCTAAATTTTACAAACAAAACACCTACATAGTGGAAGCGCACCATTAGAAAATCTGAATAACCCCAGATCCTAACAATATAACACATAATGAAATGTATAAATACTCGAATATGAAATACTCAAAACGATAAATTTGGAAAGGAGATGCAACAAACTGAAATCACACATCAAAGAGAGACAAGCTGATAGGATTTAGGGCAGCGAATGATTAAATACCTTAAATAAATTTGTTGAGAAACACTTCGCCCAAAATTTATGAAAAATTCCCCAAAACTTGATTGAAATCACTATGTGAAGGAGAGGAGGGAAGATGGGTATTTATATGCATCCAAATGACTACCCTTCCAAATCCAACCAATCATAACATCGGCTAGATGAATCAAGATGTATGTAGAAGATGATCTTTCCCGGTCAAAGGCACCCTCTGACCATGAAGAGTCTACTAAAAGAAGAGTTGACAAGAAAAATGTAATAAACACGTGGCTCCATTAAAATAGGTGGGATTTTTTTTCTCTTAGATATAGAGGAATCAATACTCTTTGGAATTACCTAGGTGAGGCCTAGGTTCATATTGAATGGTCTCTTGACTTTTGCACACATAAGTGGATCAAAGCCCACCCCCATGTTCTTCAAATTTTTAGTCCAAAGGGGTTGGATCCATTGGTGAGGAGCAAGGATTTTTTCACCAGTGGGCAAGGTTCAATTCCCATGAGGGATTTCCTCGAGCCATGGGGATAGCTTGAGGTTGTGGTCGAATGTGTGGTTGCACCCAAAGAGACCATATTAAATGTTCTTATGACCTCTTCACACATAAGTAGATCAAATCCCACCCCCATGTGCTTCAAATTGTTTTTAGTCCCGAGTTCATAGTTCAGGTGGTTTTATAGAAGGGTAGACACCCCCTGGGAGAGGTTCCACGCTGGTGGGAATTGGGACGTCTCGACCATTTCTAAGTCAAAATTTTCTTGCTAGGTGTTGGATTTCGGGTTGTTGGCACTAGCCTAGGGGTTATAGTAAAACAGGTAGGGGTTTTATGGTGCTTTTTCTTCTTTCTTGGAAGTTGTGAGAACAACACGTTTCGATTGTGTAGTGCAATTTTTACATTTTTCCATAACACAAACGCATAAGAAGAGAGGAAAATGGAATGAGGCAAATCTAGGACAGTTAAACTACATATTTTAATGTCGAGTTCCATGGAGAAAAAAGATATTGTTTTTGTAGTACGAAAAGATATAGGAGAGTGGGGAATGAAGAACATTTTATATTTTAATAAAGAATTTGTAGTGAGGGGTAGCAAGTGCAAGGAATCCTCTATGATTATAGAGGATATGAGGAGTTTTCATATGCTTGGCGTTTAGTAATTTCTACTAATAATCAGATAGAGGATCATGTTATTTTCCAAGGATTGAGACTGACATTGGATTGTCAAATATTCTCTATTATTGTGGTAGGAGACTCCTCGGTCCTTATTCAATCGATGCACAAGACTTCCTGGCCTACCATTCATAAAATCACATCATTTTTGTTTATAATATCATAAGAGGTAACAGGGTTCCAACCAAAAAAAAACTTCGAGTATTACGAGAGAAAAATTCAACAATTAGCACATTAGCAAATGAGGCCACAAAAATAAAACTTGGGTTTCTAAGGATTAATGACACATTTTCATACCATGTGATTCCTTAGGAGTTTAGCTCAACATTTAACAAGTAACAATCATTTATTCAAACATGAATCGATCATGAGGTAGCTCAAATTTCCAAGCCATGTCATAAATGAGATGAGACATCTCTCCTCCTTGCACATGTGCAGTATGTTGTGGAATTATGGTAATGAATTCATAATGGGTTTAAGTCCTAGTGGAGGTGGGATAATGGTGAAGTTTAATGAGAAATTAAGGATGGATCATCATATTCTCCCCTTTCTCGTTGTGAAGTGTTGGGACCATTCAAGGACTCCTTTGAGGCGAGGCACAATATTCAGGTTGGTTTACTCGAATTTTTTCATTGGTGTGTTTTCTAATTATTGTTCCATGCCAATTTTGTGTGTGCGGTGCTTGGTTTATTTCAGCTGTGAGTTTTTCTGGGGTTGTGTATCTCCCTCTTTCTGGCATGTTGGGACCTGTAGAGATTGCTAGGTATTTTATTTCTGGTATGTGAATTGGATGATGCGGTCTCTAGTTTCGCCTTCTAGTGTAGTGTTTGTTCTTATAGAGCACAATTCAAGCCTTCAACTACCTCTTTGCCTCTTTCGTTGGTGTTAAGTTATCTTCTCTTAGAACTTGTTTATTTTATTGTTGAAGTTATGGAATTTCGACAATGGAAAGAAATGAAAAGGATGTTGCAGGCACATGAAGAGATTATCCAAGATAACAAGGCCACAATTTGCATTATTTTAGTCAAAATTAAAGATAATGGAGATTTTGGCACAATTAAAACAACAGGTAGTTAACTTAGAGATAGAATGTGCTCTAATAAGGAATTCCATTGTCTAGTTAAGCAAGAAGGGCTCAAACCAAATGATCAAACAATTCAGGGCATTGAGATCTCAAAGAGGAAGAAATTGTCCAACAACTCTTTGAAGCCATGGAAATAGGTGAACAGGAACCTGTGCTACTTGACCAAGGACCAGATGAAGCTACCAATTGCAACATCTTTTAATTAGTCTATGTTTTTTAGAGTTATCTATATATTAAGAATTTTCTATTGAATCTACAGTAGTAGTAGGTACTAGGAGTTCTTGTTTGCAAATAAGAGTAAGCTTTGAATTTTGGTATGGATCTGCGATGTTTAACCAGTTTTGGAGGACTCAATTTTGATGTACTAGAGTTGTTTAGCTCTGCGACGACCTCTTTTGAGTAATAACATTGTTTCCTAGTTTCAGTTTAAAAAAAAATAAAGTATTCACAATGAAATTTGTTTTCCATTTGATTGGAGGCAAAGTTATATGGTCTTGGGTTATAACTCAAAAGTATATTTCTCCAGTCTTAGTAGAAGAGTAGATTAGAGTCACCAAATAAAAAATGGCATAACTCATAAGTAATATGGAAGGAAATGAATATAAAATTTCAATTAGTAGGTCAATGGGATTTATATGGAGGATAGGGAATGGAGCAAGATTGCATATTGGCATGATCCTTGGATCGGATGTGGAGAAGGCTATAAAATATTTGAAGGTTTAATTGAGGTTCTACACAAAAAGTTATTGTTCTTTCTACATTAGGCGGCTCATACAAAATTAACCACAAATTGGAGACAAGAATAGAAACATGTTAAGCTTCTAAGTTTGGATGGGAGAGATGTTGAAGAATGTGTAAGATATATGCAAATCTTTAGATCTAGTCATCCTAGAATTAGAGAAGATGAAGATGAGATCATTTGAGGGAAAAACAATGCAAATGGGTTTACACTCCTAAATTAGGTTAATATACCATCTGTGTAGAATAAGAAAGATTAGATAGGATCTGGTGGTGGAATGATTTGTGGAAACTTAAATTCCCTTTAAAATCTTGGATTTTTATGTGTTTGGCATTGAATAATAAATCTCTTACTTGGATGAAGCTTCAAAAAAGAGGTATGAAGATATTGATAATTTAATAATGGAATTCCCATATATAGATTTGGGTTGGAAGGATTTGGAGAGACTCACTCGATTAAGGGATGTATGGGGAGGAACCAAAATTGAAGAAGGGTTGCACAAGTGGTGTATCAATTGTAAAAGATTAAATGCTTTTCCTTTGATTACATCTTGGGAATATGGATATCTCACAACTCACAATTTTTGGAAGGTAAAATGATTCCTCCCATACAATGTGATGTTTATAGCATGGCTATGATTGATTGTTTCACACATAAGTCAAAACCCAAATCCCCCAGACTGGTCCTTAAGGAACAAATAGATAAAATTGCTATATGGGCCTACTTTGATGAAGCTTGTCAAGGAGATCCACCATTATGTGGCGTTGGAGGTGTGATTCACATTAATTATCATTATGTAATAACTTACAAGTTAGCCTTAAGTGTGGAGACCATGTTCTAACCAGCAACACGACAAAGCTAATGGTTTTAAAACTGCTACTAAATATGGCAGTGGAAAATGGTGCACAAAGAATTCAAATATTTGATGACTCGCAAAATGTAGTAAATTGGTTGAATGGAACAAATTCCTTGAAAAATTATAATATTCAGCCTATTTTTGAGGATATATAGCTTGCCTGTACAACTTTTAACTCTTTATATTTCCATCATTGTGTACAAAGAGAGGAACCAGGAAGTTGATGAACTCTCAAAAGTTGGAATACAAATAAGATCAAGATCTTTGGTCATCCAAGAGAAAGTGGAAGGCCATTCCATTGAATATCTCCACACACATTTCACGTAAACAATTATCATATAAAATGTAAAGATATAAATGCATTAAACATATGGATTGTTAACACACATATCTAATAACATATTTTTTGATAAGAAAACATTGGTTTTCATACCAGTGATAATGTTTAGAAAAATTGCAATATAATACTTTTTTTAATTGTTAATAGAGCAAGATATATTTTGAGCTGCTCATATATGATTATCCCTTTGATTAAGGAGATATCTTAAATGTGGAAGCACATCTACTGAATATAATTTTGTTTATTAATAAAATTACAATTTTTTCATAACAAATCTTCATACAAGGTCCGTGAATATTGTTTTCTTCACAAACCTATTAACCATGAGAAAATACCAACGAAACAACAAAATATAGAGAATCACAATACCAAAGATGATACCTTTATTGATAGAAAACCAAGTTCACTTTCCTATTTGAGGGGGAAACCTCCAGTAGAGCAGAGCTCTATTATAATAATTCTCAAGAAAAGACTTTATTGTGACTTCTACTTCTATTTATATTAATTCTACCTTCTAAAGAACATTCTAGAGGAAGATATTTCTGGAAGCGGTAGCTTCTATTAAGTCTTCTTATATTAGACTTGTTCACATTATTAAATATGCATTATTAACTAATGTTGTCCTTTATTACATGGAAAATATATTATTCTACCTATGCCATAGGTTAGGGAGGTTAGTTCCCTAACATACCCTCCCCTTGAAGAATATCCTTGTCCTTAAGGTTGGAGATGAGGAAATCGTTGCAAAATGGTAGTTGGCTCCCAGATGGCATCTTCTTGAGTTGTATCCTTCCACTGAACTAACACTTCCTTGATGGTTCACTAATGAAAACAATGCTTGCGCTGGTCCAAGACTACTTGGGGATACAACCAAATGGAACCTTCTTCATCCAACTCAAGGAGACTAGTTTAAGTCTAGCACCTAGCTCCAATCACTTTCTTTAAGCATGAGACATGAAAAAGAGGATGGAGTTTAGAATGACTGGGCAGGGATAACTGGTAGGCCACGAGTTCTACTCACTTGAAAATTGTATAAGGACCATAAAATTTTGGAGCAAGTTTCTAATAATGTTGACCATTGAGTGAAGTCTATTTATAAGGTTCATGTGATTCTGAGACAAGACTAAATTGTCTTTGAGGGTACAGAGAGTGGTTGCTCATACTATAAGATTGTTGTCCACCTCTAGAACCTTGGAGACATGTAACGTCCCCGACCACCTATAGGCCGGGGTACGCCACCTTCGAGCCCACCCTTGGACTTCTTTCTCTTACAGATACCTTTCTTTTAAATTAATAAGGATGCATAAAAGAAAAGATCTAACGACATGCACAACAATAACCAGCAAGCATGCATATTCTAAAGATTTAATGAAATGATAAATCAAGACACAACGGAATACATTCATATACATGTAACCAATACCATAACAGAGAGAACTTATATTTATAAACGATGACATCGAATGGATGCAGACCAATGACGTTCCACCCAACTATAGACACTATTGTTCCAAATCTCAATAGCAGTGTCACCCCTGAGCCAGGGCTATGAATCCACAAGGACAGTTCTAGAGTGTTACTTAGCTTCCCAAACCAGTCAGCACTCAAGCTCTCACAGGCTTCCCCAACACTCACAACAATCCAATTACCCAGCTCTCTTCTACCCAGCCTGCACCACCCAAGAGAATGGACCTCCACCCTTCTCTGCCATGCAGTCCCTCAGGAAGACCTTCTCCTTCCAGGGCTCCAATGCAACTGGTCCAGAATCTCAATGCTAGAACTCTCGGGACTCGCAGTTGTGAAAAAATATGGACACAGGCCAATGCATCTCAAACATGCAGGCCTCAATTCATGGTTGGATTACACCAGTGACCACTACAACCAACAATACCATGGATACTCTTCGACGGGTCATTTCCCTTTCCCAAGCCAAGACGCAGATGAGGATGGATCAATGAGTGATAGGTAAGGATGAGATGAATGAATGAGTGAGCAAGTGAATGAAGACATGAAATAGTTAGCAAGTGGACGAGTGAATAAGTAAATGAAGGAGCAAATGAGCGAAT
>ML796471.1:368064-393942 GCA_009831015.1 Picea engelmannii
AATTTTTCTACCAGTAGTATGATATAAAACCTATTAACATCATTAATAGTATTATTGCCCCCCCTTTTATTAACATTAGCATAATTTAATTAACACCCTCTTTCTCTTGAACTTAACCTATTCTTCTAAACCGTCCTTAAACCCAATAATCCCCTTGACTTGACTTACTTTATTAACATTATTATTATTATTTTTGAAATAACGTAACCTGAATAATACCTTTGATAAATTAAACTAATTCTTATTCACTTTTTAGTCAACCCTATTTCTAGCCTTTTTTGAACTTATTTAGCCTTAATAATTTGAACCTAATTTTAGCCCATTTTATTAAGCTTATTTTAAATATCAATAATTTAAACCTAAAATTAGCTTATAATTAAACCAACTTGAGTTTAATATTACTAACACTAAATTTCCTCAAACCTGGGATGTACCTCTTTATTTTAACCTATTATTAACATATCATTAATATTCTCCCTCAATACTAGGGTTTCATCATTAATTTAACCTTAGTCTAGCCCTTAATCAACTTAAAATTAATATTATTTTTACTAAAACCTCTGGTCAACTTTTCAGTCAACCCTATTTTTAGCCTTTTTTGAACATAAAATAAGTTTAGCCTTAATAATTTTGAACCTAATTCTAGCATATTTTATTAACCTTATTTAATTATTAATAATTTAAACCTAAAATTAGCTTATAATTAAACCAACTTAAGATTAATATTATTTCCCTCAAACCTAGGTTTTACCTCTTTATTTTAACCTATAATTAACATAGCATTAATATTGACAAAAACTAACATTAACTTAAGATTTTATGAACTCCCTCAATACTAGGGTTTCATCACTAATTTAACCTTAATCTAGCCCTTAATCAACATAAAATTAATATTATTTTTACTAAAACCTCTGGTCAACCCTAATTTTCTCCTAAAACGAGGGTTTCACTCAGCCAAACGTATCTCTTTCACCCGCCTCATCACTATTTAATAAAAGCTCTTCTCTCACTATTTTTCTCAGACTTTTTTGTCCTGATGATGGATCCTGCTATGGATCCGAAACGTCAACGACAAGATGTCATCAACACTGTGGATTTTCCGACAAATTCTGAATGTAATTTGTCTTGAAATTAAATATTTATATATTTAACTAGATTTACTTTATTAATATAACATTATTTATAATTTTACAATATCATCTTTATCCGATCTTAACAATCTTACATTTGAATATAAAATTTTACAACAACCCAATATTATTTTGTAATTTTTTAATCCATGAATGCAAATATGATCCACCAAAACATATTATTTTAAATTCCATCATCATTTTTAAAGATATTTTATATATAAATAAGTGAGTCTAAAGATTTACACTCTTTTTTAAAAATGGATAAGAGGTCTTCATCAAAATAGTAAAATAATGTGAAATATAATCATTTTAATTGAAATATCTTTGTAATTATAATTAACAACATTAATATGAAAATTTATTTTAAATTACTTCAGCATTCTCATTCGCCCGCTTAGGGGGTATGCTAGTTTATAATGTCGGCTAGATGAATCCAAATATGTCTAGAAGATGAGGTTGCCCAGTCAAAGGCATCCTCTCGGTTATAACGTATGCGAGATTCATATCTCGAGATGAATCGAGATATTTCTCGAAGATGATGAGCTTGCCCGGTCAAAGGCATCCTCTCACCATGAATAAATGTAGTCTAACTGTTTGACTTTTTGGGGTTTCTTCAGATTAATTGTTTCTAAATCTAGCAAAAAATTGTTGGAACTCTATATTTTAGTAATTGAACCTATATAATTCGAGTGCTCCAAGGGTTTTCAAAGTGATGAATCTACTCATGCATTCAAAAATGCAATTTAAACAACAAATAATGGTGATTTCACCAAGATTTGTTTTGTTGGATTCCGATGAAAAAGTTCAAAAAGTTGAATGTTTAGACAACACTAGAGTTTAATAGTGTTTTTGCTTCTTTTTGGGAATTTGTCGAAACAACACGTTTCAGGTGTGTAGTTATGTTAACTTCAGTTGTGATGTCGATCCTCGTCCACTGTTTTCGTTTCGCCATAACACAGACACATAAGGAGAGAGGAAAGTAAACAGTGGATATTGACCATCCATCCTCTTTCAATGTCAACCATTCACAGGGGACACAAGGCTCAGAAGAGGTCCATGAAAATGGAAGTTGTTGGCTTTTCAATAAGTGGACGATCAAAATTATTCTTGTCCATTCACGAAGGAACTTTTTCCATGGAAAAGTTTCGATCGTAGTTTAAACGTTCTACGTTTTGGTCTTTTTCTGGTGAATTTTTTATGTTTAATTTTGTCTGAAATCCGGTGAGAAAGTGTTGGATATACATATTTGAGTGGCTAAGTCTATATAATTCTAGTGTCCCATAGGTTTCTCAACACGTTGAATCCATTTATGCATTCAAAAATGCAATTTAAACAACAAAAAAATGCAATTTTGTCCAGATTTATGTTACTGAATTCCAGCGAAAAAAGGCCAAAACACAATTAGACAATGCCAAAGTTTCGTTTTAGTGTGATTATCATTTTAAAATGTGTGTTACTCTTCACTAATATTGTGTGATTTTCATCCTAAAGGGATTTGGATGGTTAGACTGTTCACTTGGTTATGTTGATTGTTGATGACATGGATGATGTTTTGCTAAAGGTTTTGATGATGTATTGCTTTATATACTCGCTTATCATAGAGATAGCAATATACTTATCATGTGATGTTCTAGTCTTCACTCCTTGCTAGATGATTGGACATGAGAATGTATGGCCCTTGGAGGAACACAATATCACTTTGGGCCTAAGTGGACATTATATTGGCATCTCCATTCGATTACCTTCATCATGGCATAGAGCACTTGACATGCACTCACCTTTCGACATGTGTTTAATTACTTGGATGGATAGATATGGGCATGGTTGTGGCTCCTTTTCTACAATTCCATACCTCTTATGGATGATATTCATATGTAGATGGATTATTTGTATCATGAAGTATGATATCATCCTGAACACCCCCCTTCCTAGGCTCACTTTTGGAGGCACATGCACACTTCTCTTCACTTCATGCATGTTTTGAAGAGATCATCGTTCTCCTTGACAAGTTGTTGGGGCACTTGATCACTTGGCATAAAAGGACATGGCATATTCTTCCTTGGATATACCACTCATCATGCTTTATTGGTCCACACGTGCCATCTTGAGGGATTATTTGTGTTAGCAACATTACTTGTCTTCGGCATCGAGATATCTAGGTATGCAGGTTGCACGAGGAGCGCCCAAGTGCAGCGCACAGAAAGCATCCTTTTTGGACTTAAAATCAAGCGAGCGGGTAGGATTATAATGTCAATAGTCTGGATCCATCCATATGAGCAGATCAATGGTTGGCGGGAAATCGCAAATAAGGAAGTGGCGCCAAAGTTAACCCAATAGATCGCGCCCATAGTGTGTAGGGGAGGATAGCAGTCGTCCATCCCAAGGACGCGTGGCGCGAGATCTAGTCGCATCGGCGTTTCAACATTCGAAAGTTCGAGGGGTGAGATCTTCAAGTTGTTCCACATCCCGAAACCCTGAACCCCGATAGTGCCGAAAGTGGGGCCCGCGGTATCACGAAACATTTTCAGCCATTCATCAGCAAAGGGAAGACGTGGCATGCGATCATGTCATGTCGGCAGTCGGGGATTCAAGGGGTAAGAGCTCCTCATCATTTTTCATCTCGAAACCCCGAACCCCGAAATGTCGATAAGAGCCCTTAAAAGTTGAGCCCATGGTCCTAGCACTCGGTCATGATAAGCGAGTCCAGGAACAGAGGTAGCCCCCTTTTAATGACAAAGCCATCTCGGTCGTTCATCTGAAGGACACGTGGCACAGATCTGAGCCACTAATGGGGCCTTTCGAGATTTTCATAGTGAAAGCACCGACGTCATCTCAGCCATCCATCCATCGATGAAACTCGGGCGTGTTGAACTTAAATGGGGCATGGATCTGAGCGGCCAGGATTTGCATGCTCAGATCTATGGTCAGGAGCGGATTCCGGAGGCCCCCCGCCATTCTACCTTTAAGCGGAGGGGGGGGGGTCCAGAGTTGAGCACGTAGCTCTTTGATGGCCAAGATCGGGGTGCCTAAATCAGCGGTTGAGGCTTCATTCCAGACCCCCCTTTCCTTTCTTCCTTTAATCGGGAGGGGGGGGTCCAAAATTGATATGTTATTATTGTGGGGCCCCTAGCCTGATGTGTCACCTTTGGTATCATCCTCCCCATTGCCACCTGTTTTTCACTTATCGCCTCCCTTTTCCCTTGTCATCTATCCAACTTCCCTCTCTCCATCCACATGGCACCTCCTTAGCTCATCGTCCTCTCGTCTCCTGCCATGTGTCCCTCTCATTCCCAGTCACCTCCTCCTGTACTCCCGCACTCCATGCTTCTTCCTCCTCTGTCTTATTCAGACTGCGTGGCATTCCTCAGCTGATGTCAAAGCTCCCATTTCTTCTTCGTCACCTCCACAACGTTCATGCCTTTAACCCCCGTCACGCCCTCGTCCACCTCATCCATAGGGGTCCCTCGCAGTAGTCCAGCAAAGTAGCATCCAAAGAAAGACCGTTCGACTGATCCAGGTGGCACCATTAGGAGACCTCCACATCCCAGAAGGGTAAGTTGACCGAGGCCGTCCCTGATCCCAAAAAAGAGTAGTTATTGCGGCAGTTGCTGATGGTTGGACATCAACTCCGCCATAAAAGGAAGGTCCGACGAAGGACTAATTCACGTCAACTCACCTGCAGAAAGACAAGCTGAAATCTAATGGCGTCTGTCATAGGCGAACGATCATCATGAGTCTGCATGGGCAGGCTGTCAGAAGACGTGCAAATGCAATGTTTTTAATGCAGCGTCTTGTTTTTGCTGTTGTGGTTTTTTTTGAGTATATATAGGTGTTTTCGCCATTTTGTAAAGGATCGATGGTTGAGCAAGGCTCCTAATTGTAAAAACTTTAACGAAGCACTGGTTATTCTGGTTGTGTATTAACATCTGAGATTTCTTGCCTTATGAATGTCATCTTCTTTCCATGACTTTGTTCGTATTGTATTAGAACAGCTCGGAATTGGAAGATGCAGTCGAGTTGTGACTGTTATAGGATGATGTAGGTTGGATCACTGTAATAGTCACGTTGTTTCTAATCGGTCTCTATTTTTTTCTTAGCGCTGAATGACTTGGAATTGGATGATCCAGTCAAGTCGCCCCTTCAGTTACCCGAAACCCTGAACCAAGAGGATCTTGTGTTTAGAGTTTTTCTTTTGCAAGCTGCTGAAAGGCTCGTTGCCCAAAGTAGTTTTGCTCACTCCTCTCACCAAGTCTTCCACCTGACCATTTTATAATCAATCTACTAACTGAAGTTAGATCAAGGCCTCCTTTGTTCTTTACATACCAGACCCGGTCCCCAAGCTAGAGTGATTCCATCTTGAGTCTCTACCCATTTGATCACCCCTCAAAATAATTGTGACATAAAAACTGATGGGCGTCGGGCTCTGCTCCTGCAAGCAATCCAGGGGTGACTTCCGTCGCCAACATTTCTGGCGCCATTGCTGGGGACGAAGTTGAAAATTTTCCCCGAGATTGAACGACATTGAACCTCTGATTCCGAAGGTGCATCGGGTATCAAAGCCTTTGAAGATTGCTACTGTCCACCTAGTGACTCCATTGTGATGACTCCGCTGGTGAGAACTTGCTCTATTAGTTGTGGCTTTCAGAGGCAGACACACGTGGGCTCATCCACAGCTGCCTCTATCTACACCTGAAACTGATCCAGAGGTGTTCTCAGGAAAGGAAAGGCCCCCAAAGAAGAAGCTTCCACCACCGAAATAGGTAATCCGTCATCCCCTTCTGTGAGAACTCCATTTTCTCCTCCTCAGTTTCTTAATAGACCTCCTTCAGAGGTTTCCCATTTTCTAAATTTCAGGAGTGTTCCTGCTAAGTTTTCCCCTCCTGGTCTGGGATTGGAGGGAGAAATCCTTGTCACTCCCCTCTCCTTTGAAGCTTCACCTTGGCGTAGACCCAAGACTACAGAAGATTTCCCCACTCCTACACGAAGAGGAACACCTGCTGACTTGAGTTCGTTAGCCTTCTCATTAAATCCCCTCTTGTTTCCCACTCCACTTCGAGACTCATTCCTAATACCCCCTTCATGAACCCCTTCTCCCCCAAGATCTCCTCCACCTAATATCCCTATGTCTAGTGCTAACCCCCCTCTAAATAGAATGGACGCCATAGTCGCTGCCAGATATGCCCCCTTAATCCTTCCTCATCCTATGAATCCTCTCCCTACTGGAGATTACTTGAAATACATGCCCAAGTTCACCGGAGAAGGGGATGTAACTGCGGAAGAGCACTTGGTTTCTTTCTACAGTTACGCGAACAACCTCAACATCGAAAATGAAGATGTCTGGATGAGAGTCTTCGTCCAGAGCTTGGACGGTGAGGTGAGGAAGTGGTTTAGAGGACTAGCCCCCGGATCTATTGCTGGGATCGAAGCTCTGGATAGTGCTTTCCTAAAGGATTTTATGTATTACATGATAGAGTTCGGGTCTTTGAAGAAGATGGATGGAGAGTCTATCTCTGACTTCTCCAAAAGATTTAATAATATGTATAATAAAATTCTTGCTGAAATAAAACCCTCAGAAGCCTCGGCCAAAATTTCTTATGCTAGTGCGTTTGGCCCCGATTTTTGTCTTCTATTGAGAGAAAGAAGAGACACTTCTTTAGCCCAAATGCAATATGTGGACATAGAGGTGGAATCCAATGTGTTAGCAGCTGACAAATTGAGGAACAAGGCTGATGCAAACAGAAGAAAGGGAAGGTCGGAAGCCTCAACTTCTGGCCCATTGGTGCCCCACCCTCAAGTGGATGAACTGACCAAGATGGTGAAGTCTCTGTCTGCAGAGATGGAGAGAATGAAAGTCGAGGGGAGGCAAGCATACAAGGGCCCTCTGAACGCCGAAAACAAAGGAGGTTTCAGGAGGCCAAACAATTTCACTCCCCCAAATGTGCAAAGAGAGAAGGGAAGAGACAGAGAAGACCAGAAAATTTAGCCCCCTTTCTAAAACAATTTTGTGGCTGAGGGGGAAGAAGAAGAAACAAACGAGCTTGATTCTGAAATCCATTTCTTCGGAGACACTCCTCCTTTTCCTCATCTCACTCAATCAGCATACGAGGAGTCCCTCATGGACAGTCAACTAAATGAACTGAGCAAGGGAGACAAGGCTAGTGGCAACCAAGGCAGATATGATTTGAGGTCTAAGAAAAAGATAGTAGCACCTGATGTTCCTGAGTGGTCCATTAGAACAGAGAAGCTTGTTGATGGAGTAGCAGACAATCACAGAGGTAAGAAGACCCAATCCCCCTCTCCCTTGGTTCAAAGTCATGTTCCCGAAATAAGAGAAATTCCAAAGCTCTCATCTTCTTTTAATTTCGAGCATGAAATCCAAAAAATCAGAATCCTTGTACCCCTAACAAATCAGAAGACCTATTCTTGACCTTGTTTCAGCTGCCCATGAAAAGTGTGGTCATGGATATTGTAGTGGTCGATGTCCCCCCCAAGTTCGGTATGTTTTTGTCAAGATCTTGGATAAAAAGACTGGGGGGAACCTTGCAGATGGACCTCACATATGCTACTATCCCAGTGTTTGGAGGAGAGCATATAAGTCTATACAGAGAAACCCAACTGGCCTATATAATTAGTGATGAAGCCAATCCTACCAGCCATCCCATTTTCTCCTTAGACACTAATTTAGGCTCCAATGTGCTACAACTCACCAATGCTCCCGAACCTCCTCTTAAACTCAGAAAGAAGCCCACCATTTCCCCTAAATTTCCTCCCTCCATCACCCCAATCTAGAAAATGTTCTTTGATGGAGCCTCCTCCAGGGAAGGTGCTGGAGCCGGGGTGGTTTTTGTGTCACTAGCTCAGGAAACCATATCTTTTTCATACAAGCTAGAGTTTGAAGCTACCAACAATGTGGCAGAGTATGAAGCTCTCATCCTGGGGTTAAGAGCTACAAGGGAAATGGGAATTCAGGAGATAGTAGTGTTTGGTGATGCAAAGTTGGTGGTCCAATAGATCAGAAACACTTATCAGGCTAAGCATCCTTGACTCAGAAGCTACAGAAATGAGGTGTGGGACCTAGTTAACAGTTTCTTCTTGGCATTCAACATTTCTTTTGTCCCAAGAGAAAAGAACACAATGGAGGATTCCTTGGCTACATCAGCATGAAATTTCAAAGTACCCTTGCCGCCCAAATTTAGATACCATGTGGAAGTAAAATACAAGCCCTCCATACCTGACAATGTCAAACATTGGAAGGTATTTGAGGATAATCTCGAGATCAATAAATTCCTGGAGACTATCGAAGAATTTTCAGAGATGCATATTGACCAAGACTTTGTCTCTGAAGAAGAGCTTGATGGGGGTAATTTTGCGAATAAGATTGCAGAGCATAACATTGTGTAGCTACCCAGCAATCATATTCCAAGGGGACTGGTTCCTTTGGAGAGGCTTTTTGATAGAAATGATGTATCATTAAAAGGGGAGACCTCGGGGGATGACACTAGTGTTGTTCAATGCAACATTGGGACTGAGAGTGAGCCCAAGTTTGTCAAGTTGTCAAGAAGTCTGACAGAGGAGCAGAGGTCTGAATACATTGGACTTTTGAGGGAATTTGCTGACGTTTTTGCCTAGACCTACGAAGACCTCAAAACATATGACACTTCTGTCATCGAACATAAAATCCCATTAAAGGGGGAGGCAAAGCCATTTAGGCAAAAGCTGAGACAGATCAATCCTATGTTGTTGCCTATCATGGAGAGGGAAGTGAAGAAGCTACTTCAAGCTCAGATCATTGTACCACTGAGGTATTCAGAGTGGGTGGCCAACTTGGTGCCAGTAAGGAAAAAGAGTGGAGAGATACGGCTCTGTGTAGACTTCAGAACCCTGAACAAGATCTCACGAAAGGATAACTACCCCTTACTGAAGATGGAACATATACTGCAGAGGGCAACAGGAGCTTCCAGGATGTCCATGATTGATGGTTTCTTTGGCTACAATCAGATCTCTGTTCTACCTGAAGACAGAGAAAAGACGACATTTACCACTCCATGGGGCACATTCATGTACGCCAAGATGTCGTTTGGATTAATGAATGCAGGGGCAACGTTTCAGCGTGCCATGGACATAGATTTCATTGGGGAAAAGGATAATTTGTGGTCATCTATCTGGATGACATCACAGTGTTTTCGAATTCTGATAAAGAACACTGTTGTCGCCTCAGGAGGGTTTTCCTGAAGTATAGGAGTTTTGGCATTTCATTAAACCCCAAGAAATCTCTGTTCGCCATGCAGGAGGGAAAGTTACTAGGCCACATAGTATCAGCGGAAGGAGTCAGGATTAACCCTAGCAGAGTTGAGGCAATATGAGCCCTATCAATCTCGAGATCTAAGAAGGAAGTCCAATCTTTCCTTGGTAAGATTAATTTTCTGAGGAGGTTTGCGCCCAACTTTGCTGAGGGGGTAAAACTTATAACAGCTATGTTAAGGAAAGGAAATGAAGTGAAGTGGACTTCTGAATCGCGAAATTCCTTTAAGAAAATAAAGAGGGCCCTGTCTGAAGCCCCTGTGCTTGTCAATCCCAATTACTCAAAGGATTTCCTTACTTTCTCCTTTGCTTCACTTGACACGGTAGCCGCTGTTTTATTACAGACAAACAAGGATGGGCTATTACAGCCTATTGCCTATTTTAGTCGAGCATTGAGGGATGTCGAAGTCAGGTATGGCACTATGGAGAAGCAAGCCTATGCACTAGTAAAGGCCCTCAGGGAATTTAGGATCTATGTCCTGCAGTCAAAAATCATAGCTTATGTCCCCTCAGCTACTGTTAAAGACATTCTTAGTCAACCTGACATAGACGTGAGGAGGAGTAAGTGGTTAGCCAAAATTTTGGAGTTTGACCTGGAAATAAATCCTACCAAATTGATCAAAGGTCAAGGTTTAGCCAAGCTGTTGGCTGAAGCCAATTGCCAAGCTTTGGGAATAAGTTTCATCAATGAATGCTCAGGAATTCAACAGGGTCGGTTGCCTGACACGGACCCTCAAAGGGAGCCCATGTTAGCTCGATGTCCTTGGTATAAGGATGTCATATACTTTTTGCAAGAGTTGCGGCCTCCAGACGGTCTGTAAAGAAACAAAGCAAGAGATTTGAAGCTCAAGGCAATCAGATACTGCCTTATCGATCAAATTTTATATTGGAAAGACCCCCTGGGGGTACTTTTAAAATGCATGGATCCACAAGAGGCCGATAGAATTATGTTTGAATTTCACAGCGGCCTATGTGGAGGGAACCATTTTTGGAAGGCCACAGCCCACAAAATCCTCAGGGCTGGATACTACTAGCCCACCATATTCACTGACGTCTGTAGAAGGGTCCGAGCTTGTACCAAATGTCAAATATTTGCAGGTAAATGACAGATCAAGTCTTTGCCGTTAAATCCTGTGGTGGTTTCAGGACCTTTCTAGCAATGGGGCCTAGATTTCATGGGAGAAATTCACCCTGCTTCAAGTGGGCAGCACAGATGGATCCTGACGGCTACTGATTTCTTCACCAAGTGGATTGAAGTTGTTCCCACCAGGGGTGCTTCCCACAAGGTAATCATTGGGTTCTTGGAGGACCTCATCACAAGGTTCGGCTGCCCAAGTAAGATTGTCACTGATAACGCAGCCGCTTTCGGGTCTGAGCCATTAACCAATTTTTGTGAGCGGTTCGGGATCAAACTGATTCACTCCACCCCATATTATCCACAGGGCAATGGTTTAGCTGAATCTTCAAACAAAAGCCTGATAAGGATCATCAAAATATTGTTGGAAGACAACTAGAAGGCCTGGCATTCAAGATTGAAGTTTTCTCTATGGGCCGATCGAGTGACCCCGAAGAGATCTATCGTCGTCTCTCCTTTCAAATTAGTCTATGGAGCAAAGGCTATTTTCCCTTCTTAGTTAGCTATTCCCGTAGAAAAATTCCTGTAGGATTATCAGGAGGAGCCTGATGACATGATCAGAAGGATTCATCAACTAGTGGAGGTCCAGCAAGCCAGGGAGCAGGGAATGGACAGAATTCATGACCATCAGCAAAGGATCAAACAGGTTTTCGATAAGAAGGCTAAGAAGGAAGAATTTCGGGCAGGAGACCTGGTGCTGAAATGGGATGCTCCTAAGAAGGATAGGGGCAAGAAAAACAAATTCAAAACCCTATGGATCATACCCTTCAAAATATCTGAGGTTTTCTCAAATAACACATATCGGCTGTAGGATTTGGAGGGTGAAGAAGTTTTCAACAACCCAGTAAATGGGCATTTTCTGAAGAAATATTTTGTCTGAGCCTTCGATGGCTCCTTTGCTTGTAAATATTGTCCTTTTGGTTCCTTGTTCATGTTTATTTTTATTTTTATTTGTCGGCTTAATAAATGACTCCATAAACCCAACAACAAGGCACTGGAACTGCAAAATGAGTCCTTAGAGCATCACAGGGATGACTCTATCCCCCATGGAGCCTGATGTTAGCAACATTACTTGTCTTCGGCATCAGGATATCCAGGTCTGTAGGTTGCACGAGGAGCGCCCAAGTGCAGTGCACAGAAAGCGTCCTTTTCGGACTTAAAATCAAGCGAGCGGGCAGGATTATAATGTCAACAGTCTGGAATCATCCATATGAGCAGATCAACGGTTGGCGGGAAATAACGAATAAGGAAGTGGCGCCGAAGTTAACCCAATAGATCGTGCCCATAGTGTGTAGGGGAGGATAACAGTCGTCCATCCCAAGGATGCATGGAACGAGATCTAGTCACGTCGACGTTTCAACATTCGGAAGTTCGAGGGGTGAGAGCTTCATGTTGTTCCACATCCTGAAACCTCAAACCCTGATGGTGCCGAAAGCGCCGAAAGTGGGGCCCGTGGTATCATGAAACATTTTCAGCCGTTCATCAGCAAAGGGGACACATGGCGCGCGATCATGTCATGTTGGCAATCGGGGATTCAAGGGGTACATGGATCCACCTGTTTTATTTGAGGATTATGTCCACTTTGGAAGTTACTTTGCACATCTTCTCATAATTATTGATGGGATGCCCACCTTGGGAGATGCCACAAGTCTCTTGAGTAGGTTCTTCATGGTTTCATACCCTATTTTGAAGAGATATCCATCTTGAAGAATTGTTGCTTTCTTTTATATTTGAATACATCCCACATTGAGGAATATCTAGGAGGTTCTAAACCCTAGATCTAGGGTTGCATGGCATATTTTGAGGGTGATCAATCTTTAAGAGAAGTTATCTTTTGATAGAGTGCCCAAATTTTTGCCAGATCATTCCATTAAATGCAAAGTGGTTACAAGATTTCAAAAATGTGGTCACAATAGAAATTATGACAAAAATTGGTGCAATTATGGCTCTTTCAATATTTTTCACATGAGAATTATCGCTACATTTTGACCACACATTTGATGAACACCCCACCTTCTTTTCTTAAGTGATTAGGTTATTAATATATTCCCATAGTGAAGATCACCCTAGGTCTTAAGGCCACATGGCCCATATTTTTATGCATCTATTTAAGGGTTTGTTCTTGGATGTTTCATCTTGGAGAGCTACACATCCACTTTGGGGGAGATCTAAGAGGCTTCAAACCCTAGATCTAGGATTCTCTTGCCTACTTTGAGGAGTTGGTTGTGGATCTATCCACTTAGAAGCCTTTGGATTCTAGATGTTTCACCTTTGAGTCATCTCATTCCTTCTCTGATGGGGACGTCCCACTCTATTAGGCATATGTTTGTTGGAAACTTGTACATGTGGCCTTGACCACTTCATTATTACACCAAAGATATTTTTTAAGGGGATGGATCCCCTCCAAACCTTCGTTGTGTGTCTAGAGCTCATTTAAAAATGTCATATGTCATTTTATTTCATGCACTTTGTGTTGAAAATGTGCCAAAAACATCGTTGGGTGTAAAATAATTCATTTTTATCTGTCAATCCATAGGTCAAATTGTGTTGTGCTACTTTTTCAGACAAACATATAAAATGTGAGTAGACATGGAAGTCTTCCAGAAATCAAATTGTCTTGTGTTATTGTTTGAGAGAGTCATATAGAATGTCAGCAGACATGGCAAGTCTAATGGACAAAGACAAATTGTTTGTAGTAAACAAGATTCGTCATACAGTAAAATAGAGTGCACATGTTAAAAACATCTCCATGAAAATGTTAGCATAGATTCAATCTCTTTAGAGAGTTTTTTTCAATATAACTCATGATGTGGGCCTACCATGTCATATTTTCTCGCAACAAAGTATACAAACAACTTTGTTGGAAAATTTGAAATTGGGTTGCCCACAAATCCCTTTTATCGACCTCAGATCCTTCACTAGCAGAGTCTCAAACCCCTTTGTTACACACCGATGGAACAATATTACCTTAAGCACCTCCTTTACTCTAGTGCTAATCCATTTCTCTTGGCGTGAACAAGTGTTAGTCCTCATGCTACTTGCATCATCATCATTATTTTCTTGTTTGAGAACAACTACAATGCTCAGTTGTCCCGACCCGTTGCCATAGGTATCATCGTTGGCGTTTTTACCATAGAGAAAACATATACATCCAACTATCATGACAATATACTAGTCCTGGCGAAATGGGATCCATATCCATCATATTAGACTGTCAATTTGGATGTAAAGAACTTAATCAACAATAATACTCATTTTTTCTCTATCGTCGATCTTGTCCTTTGACTTATCTTCGTCATCGATTAATTTTTTTTTCCCAACTCATCGTGATCGACTCCAAATTCATCAACAAAATTACCAAGTCTATTGTCAACGATCACAGAGTTTTTGTCATCGACAATCCAACCCTGTTCTGACTTTATCGTTGTTGAATCATGTTCATTGTAGGCACAACTCCTTAATGGATTTTGGGGTCTGGATATGGTGAGTCATAACGATCTAATCGTGACTGTTGATTCTGGGAAGGGAGTTGCCCATATTTAATCTACACCGTCTAGTTAAATACAAACAAAGACACAAGGATTTTGGTGGATTTTTTTTAGCTATGGAATGTGACTCTATGCACGATCGTTTACACAAAAAAATAAAACTTTATCACTTGTTCAAAACAAATTATGAACATTATTCAATTGCACATGCACGACAAACCACAATAGCACACAAAACTTAGGATTCTTATTAATTCTTGCAGGGAATAGAATTATACAACAATATGACTCTATTTTGTTTGGTCTCTTGAACCTCTGCAAAATCAAAACTCTTGCACTCTCCAAACCTGCTAACCTCTATTCATTACAAAAAACTCAATATATCCTTGAGCTCTCATGTAGCTCAAAAACCAACAAATCTTGGGCTATCTCAACAAAACCCCAATCTAGAAATTGTTCCTAAAATTTAGTAACAAATCGACACCTATCAAAACAAATCTATCTACTATACCTTCTAAGATATATCTTAGAGATATCATATTTAAACATTACAAATAAAATGAAAAATAAGGGAACCAACTCCCTTGGTAAATGTTTGTGACCCCTAGGTCAATCTCAGAATAAATTGGTTGATGCTCCTACATCATATTCTCAGGGAAGAAAATATTCATGGACTCATGTCCATGAGGTATTTAAATTGCTTTCCATGTTTCTGTATCTCTGTGGAATTCATCCAAGTCACATCTATTGTTATAATATCCTTCCATTTGATCAAATACTCATAGTAATCATACTTCTTGGTTTTCTTGACGATTCTCTTATCAAGAATCTTCTCCATCTGCAATTGTTTTGTTGTAGGTAATTTCTTCATCCATTGAATTGATTTAACCTTCCCTTGATCATCCTCATCCTTGTCTTCAGGTCCTCTATAAATATATAAATCTACAACATTTAATATTGGTGAAATTTCAATATCAGGTGGTAACTTAATCTCATAGGCATTAGTTGAAAATTTTCTCAAAATTTTACAGGGTCCTATCTTCTTCAATTTCAACTTATTATATTCATTTCTTGGGAATCTCTCTCTCCTCAAATGTGCCAAAACTTGATCTCCAACTTCAAAATTAATTTCCCTTCTCTTTAGATTTTCTCTTTGCTAGTACCTATGATTGTTATCCTATAGCTTCCCTTTGACTTATTCATGCAACATTTTCATTGTTGTAGAAAAATATTCGGCATCAATACTTCTCATCTCCACCTTTCCTAGATATCTAAGTTTAGAAATGCCTCTTGGATGCATCTCATATACTATCTGAAACAAATTTTTCCCTATACTTTTTTTAGGTGAGTTTTTGTAAGCAAACTCGTCTTGTGCAAGAACTTGATCCCACTGAATTCTATGCTCACTTACCAAACTCCTTAGTAAGTTTCCCAACCTCTTGTTTACTACTTTTTTCTTCCCATCAGTTTGTGGATGATAGGTTGAACTGAAAGAAAGGTTGGTTCTAAGATTTTTCCACAATGTCCTCCAGAAATGTCCTACAAATTTAGTGTCTCTATCTGAAACTATACTTCTAGGAAATCCATGCAATCTAACAATTTCTCTAAAAAATAAATTAGCAATATGGGTTGCATCACTAGTATTATAAAAATGTACAAAATGTGCCATTTTCGAGAATCTATCAACAATTACAAAAATTGAATTGTCCCTCCTTTGAGTTCTAGGTAAACCCAAAATAAAATCCATGCTTATGGTATGTTGGTCCTTGGGTATGGATTAAGGAAGAAAAGAAAGAAAAAGGAAGAGAAAAGATGAAATGTGAACTACGCAGAAGACACACTGACTGATACTGGGTCAAAGTGGTTAAAGAAGCAAAAAAGAAGGAGATAAGTATAGGTGAACGATCCATTGGATGCGAAGATCGAGGAGAACAAATCAGTAAGGAAGATGGATCGTGGACAACTCAGCAAGTGGAAAAAACTACTGGTAGATGCTTTGGAGCACTTTGTGGGAAGGAAGGAAAGATAGGTTGGTGAAGCCCGGAAAACGTGGGTCAAGTTGACCTGGGGTTTTAGACACCTAGGGTTTTGGTATCTAGCTATTGTAATGTATAAATAAGAACCTAGATGAGAGAAGAGGGGTTCATCGTTGTCTTTGTTGTTTTTGTTGTTCGTTGTTGTTGGATATAGGTTCACTATTGTAAGAAGGAAGGAAATTAGACATTATTATCTAGAGAGGGAGAGATAAGTGATATGTGTGAGAGCGCTTGGGTATTGTGAGATCCTCAATTGGGTGTGAAGATCAACCCTACAGTTGGGTGTGCAAGGAGGGAAGAGAAAGAAAGATAAGAAGAGAGAGATATGCAAGCTAAGAGTGCAGATAGGACTGTATGTTTTATATAATATCAAGAAACACAGTTTTGTGGACGTAGCCCTAGGGAGAGGGTGAACCACGTATACCTTGTTGTTGTGTGATTGATGTGATGTTCTTTTGTCTTCTGATATTCTGTTATTGCATCTTTATATTAGGTCTGAGATATAACTGTGTGAAGTAGGATTAAGTTGGTAGATGTTATCTAGGTGTTTTGTTGTTGCTCTATTGCATCCACTTTGCATTTAATATGGTTGTAGACGCCTGTGTCTTGCAACCCCCTATTGCTACTTTGGGTGAGACTACATCTACTTCGCAGGTTTTTCCGAAAGGACCAGTAGTTAGGGCTTGTTGGTGCACTGTTAGAACTGAACCCTTGGTCTGCCCCTGTGCCAACAAATGGTTCTGTTGCTGGGACTAGGATCTTCTTAAGGGAATGTCAAGGTGGTTTCCATCGAAGACATAGATTTAGAAGTGGATAGAAGAACAAGAGAAAGACTTCACAGAAGCCCAGAACAAGAACCCTAATCTTAGCATAGAAGATTGGTTGGGAAGGCATATCTTTATTGATGTACATGAGATTTTCTTTGGAGGTATTCACAAGGATCTATATGAGTGGTTAGCCAGATTAGCAGATACCTAGTTTGAGATCAGATCTAGATCGTCTGTGGTTTGGATGTTGACGCTGATCAAGAAGGTCAAGAGAGTTGATAACGTCGTGCCAAGAGAAGTAGATCACTAGTTTGATAGCACCATTGGAGAGTACATCACTGAGTTTGATATTGACAGAGTAGAGTCATATAGCCAAGAAAAGAGATATTTCTTTAAGGGGCCTAGGGGAAAAGTTTTACATTTTCTGACGTTGAATATCAAGATGATATTGCATGAGAAGAACATCTTGAAGATACAATAGTTGGATAGATTGAAAATCTAATGTTCAAGAATTCAGACAACGACAACGACATAGAGGTTGGACATACGCATAGTGGGAGGATCTCCAAAGAAGTTCCTTTGGTGAGCTTGTTTGAGCAGGATCATGAACCATTTCTGTAGGAAGAAGGGTTTTACAATGGAGAAGAAGAAGAGTTACTAAATGAGGAACATTCAGGGTCCGTTGGGCCAAGAGAAGAGAAGACTACAAAACCTCGCCTAGAAGAATCAAAAACTTCAAGAACTGCGCAAGCTGTTGAAGTAAGTACTATTAATTCTCCTGTTGTTTTAGCAACATTAAGTAACCAGAGTAATCAAAGTAGTCAGAGTCATCGGAGCACTTAGAGCACTGTTACAAGCAGTTCAACACATACTCAGTCAAGAAACCTACGAAGATCCATGGCAGATGAGATGAGGTTACCCACCTTTAGGGGAGATGCATATGAAGATCATGATCAACATTGGTTTCTATGTGAAGCTGTATGGATTACTAAGAATGTCACTAACGAAGCTGTTAAATGAGCTCAGTTTATTAGTACCCTACGAGACCGCGCACTAAGCTAGTACATGAAATTTTTCCAAGGAGTTTCACAACCGAAACCACTGAACGAGATTAAGACTACGTTGATTACTGAGTTCAATAAACCCAATTCAGAGTCACAGTGCATTACATAACTAAAGGAAACCAAGCAGAAAGTAGTTGAACCTGTTTGGGAGTTTGATCAGAGGTTTAAGACCTTGACAGGTCGTTTGAGTTTTTAGATCCAAGACGAGAACAAAGAATGGTTCATTGCTTCCCTCCTACCACACATCAGAGTCCCTATGATGCAACAGAATATTGCTTTGCAAGCTGAGGTGTTGGAGATCGCCATGAAACTAGAATCAACCCTTATGTGAGAATCCAGCTCAGGTATGAGTCAAATCTTAAGTCACTTAACCAGCTTGTCTTTACAAGTTGAAGACATGAAGAAAGACAAGGGAAAAGATAAAAGAGAAGACATATGGTGTATCAAATGCAAATTAGAAGGCCACGATAAGGATAACTATCCCCTATTCCATGAATACTTGGCTTCTGCAGCTCCGAGCCCTTTGAAGCATCTTACTCTACCTTGGTGCGAGGTATGTAGAAATATACATCACCCTGGTGAATGTTATTACATGCAAAAATATGTTCAGACACCTACAAATATTTACTGCACATTATGTAAATCTGTGGGGAATGATGAGAAGGACTATAGATATTATGATCTCTTGCATGAAAGGTCAAGAGATACATATAGGATTCAAGGCGAAGTACAACAAGAAGGAAGCACTACACAGTATACTTCCCTAGGAAGAGGAAACTTCAACCCTCGTGGTGGATTTAGAGGAAGAGGATGAGGAGGAGGCTTGGGACAAGGATGAGGTCAAATCATTTGTTATAACTACACATAGCCAGGTCACTTGGAAAGGGACTGTCAGAACCCTTGTACCACTTGCAGTTACTGCAAATCGTTTCAACATGTCATAGAAGATTGTCATGCGTTGTTAGCCAAACTTCAGGAAAGACGAGGAGGAAACCAAAAAGTACAACTAATATCAGCAGAACCTCGTGAAGTGGATCCCAGAGTCATTGTTATCACTAGAGGAGGATTTGTTACAGACGAAGATAGAGTAACATAGGGAAATACTATGGAACAATCAGGAGTCAGAAAATTTATAGAGAATACACAAGAGTTTGATCCAAAGAAAGAGAAACAAGCATTCGAGGAAGCAAGAAAATAATTTGGAAAATATTAGGCTTCTTCATCTAAAGTGCGACCATAAATAAGAGAATATGGAATGCCTCTTGCATTTGATCATTCTGATTCACCCAGAGAAGGGAAAGAGGTAAGTAGTGTTATGGAATTCTTATGTACTTGCATTAATTTGATAAAGGATGAAAGAGTTGTACAAGAGCTACAAAATTTGATCAAACAATATGAACTAGGAAAGGTACATCCCTTACTGAGTAGGGAAGTACATCAAGTATATAAAAAGAGAAGGACAAATAAGGAGTTGCATCTGAATGATTAGATTGGAGATTATGATATAGATTATGTGGTCCTCAACTTAGGGTCAGAGTTCAATGTTATGACGAAGCAGACCTGGGCACTGATGGGAAAACCTAAGTTTATCTATTCCCCCATCATGATTAGGATGGCCAATCACTAGGCTGTGAGCCCCTTTGGAAGACTAGACCATGTCCTTGTGGACATCGATGGGGTCAGAACATCTATAGAATTCGAAGTAATTGAGATAGTTGATGATAGCTTCCCTTATCCCACGCTGTTAGGAATTGATTAGGATTTCAATAATTCTACCGTTGTTGACTTAAAGAAAAGAAGAATGAAATTTGAAGGTGATGGCCTTAGGGTCATTGCACCTCTAGATCCTGATGAAGTTCGCAGATACACAGAGCCTATAAGAGAAGAGGACTGCGCATATGAGCTAGAGAATATATACAAATTGACAACAAGACAACATGATTACATTAATCCTACAACAGATGGGAATTCAAGCTGGCGAAGTGACAATGCCTGATCATCAGACTCAGAATAAGCACTAGAGAAATGGAAGAACAAGATGTATGAACTTTCTGCACGGAGATGTGCTAGATTAACCAGAGAAGTTTGGTGGATCGACACAACAGTAAGTAATTTTCCCACCTTTGATGGTTTGAACCACTTAGAAAGTTTCTTATGGGAATTTGAAGAAATTGTACCAGTACAACAGAGACTGTTGGCACTGGACGAGGCCTTGAGAGCAAATCCAACAAGATGGTGGAGAGTGCATAAGTAGAACATCACGGACTGGGTGCAATTTCGCACTTTGATGACAATACGATTCTCAGATCAAGTGAAAGGATGTGAAGTTAGATACACAGATCAAAGTTGTATGAAAGACCACGTGTGAAGTTGTGAGGAAGCCTGAAGAAGCATTCCTCGAGAGCAATGGGTGCATAAATTCATTAAAACACTGGATACAACGCCTATAAATTGGTATCTTCAAGCAGAACTGTGTCTCATCACTGCATATTGGCAAGGTATGACCTAGAATTTTGTAGCCACATTCTTATTTGAAAGTCAGTACCCTATGGTAGATCAAGATTTATAGGTTATAAGACATAAATTATTTGAGGAGGCACCTTTAATGGATTAATCTTTAATGGATTAATCTTATAGGTTATAGGTTATAAGCTTTGAGGAGGCACCTTTAATGGATTAAGCTTATAGGTTATAGGTTATAAGCTTTAATGGATTGTACCTCTTCAGAAACTACGGGGATGTTACAATATCAACATTGATCAAGACGATGATCCTAGGAATGTGAACATCGCAAAAACATAAGGAAAAAGAGATATAGAAGGACCAGGAGTCGAACTACCTTTTATTGGACAACCAAATAAAATCAAGAAAGTCAATATTGGGACAAAGCGAGCACCTAAACTGGCCAACGTTGGAGATTATTGGGATGATGCCACTATTAATAAGATCACAGAGTTATAGCATGAATATCAGGACTTGTTTCCAACCAAGTTCACTGATATGAAGGGCATTAAAGGACCTATGGGAGAGATGATGATTCCCCTTAAACTAGATACAAGACTAGTCAAGCAGAGACCATATAGATTGAATCCTAAATATAAGGAGAAAGTTAAGATTGAATTAGACAGAATGTTGGAAGCAGGAATCATAGATCCTGTTGAAGGGTCAGAATGGATTAGCCCTATGGTGGTTCAAGACAAGAAAACATGAGAGATCAAAATCTATGTAGACTTGAGGAAATTGAATGATGCATGTCTACATGATCCATTCCCTACACCGTTTACCGACGAAGTGTTAGATAATGTGGGAAGACATGAAGTCTACTCCTTCACTGATGGATTTTCAAGTTATCACCAGATCAGGATTGCCAAGGAAGATTGACATAAGACCACATTTGCAATAGAATGGGGATCCTACCAGTATATAGTGATGCCTTTTGGACTAAAGAATGCACCAGCCATCTTTTCTAGGGTGGTGATAGAAGCATTCAAGGAGTTTCTACATAAATTTCTGGAAGCCTATTTTCATGATTGGAATATTTTTAGCTTGTTGCAAAATCATATTGAATGATTAATAATAATGTTGGACAAGTGCAGGCAATGTCAGATTGCCTTGAACCTGAAGAAATGCATTTTATTTTCACCCTTTGGAGTGTTGCTAGGCCATATTGTCTGTAAGCAGGGGTTGCTGGTAGATCCAACCAAGATTGCCATTATTGTTGATCTACCCCCCCTACTTCAGTCAGATAGTTGTGCATTGCGATGGGACATACTTGATACTACAGGAAGTTCATTAAGGGATATGCACAGATTACAACACCTATGGAGAATATTTTAAGGAAATATTGTCAGTTTCACTGGATAGAAGAATTCCAGCAGAGCTTCGACACATTGAAACAGAAAATGGTTATTGTGCCCATTCTGGTTTTTCCAGACTGAAGTAAGGAATTTCACGTGCATGTCGATGCATCCTCTATTGCATTGGGAGAAATATTAGCACAACCAGGAGTAGGAGATATTGACCACCCGTTATCCTTTGCAAGCAGGAAGCTCTCAACAACTGAGATAAATTACACTACCACTAAAAGAGAAGGATTAGTCATGGTGTATGCACTGCAGAAGTTTCGTCACTACTTGTCGGGAGGACACTTTAATATGTTCACTGATCACTCTGCGTTGAAATACTTAGTCAACAAATCAGTGTTGGGGGGAAGGATATGAAGATGGCTTCTGCTATTTCAGGAATATGATTTTGAAATTGTGGTAAAGCCAGGGAGAATGAACAAGGGACCTGACCACTTATCTAGGTTGGAACATGGAGAGGAACCTATTAGTTTGGAGTATACAATTCCATATGCATAGTTGTTGGCCATCAAAAATATTGATGATCACTTCACAAAGATAGTTCAGTTCCTTTCAACAGGAATGATACCTCGCAAATACACAGTCATTCAGAAGAAACAGTTGGTAGTACATGTTGTAGACTTTTCACTTATATCTAGTCAACTATATATGATGGGACCTGATGAGATCTTGAGGAGATGTGTTATGGAGGTAGAAATACCACTAATTCTAGCAAAATCACATGAAGGCTTCGCAGGAGGAAAATACGCGGGTAAAGAAACAACGTAGAAGGTTCTGCGAGCTGGCCTCTAGTGGACCACTTTACACAAAGATGATAAAGAATACTATAGACCCTACGATGTATGCCAAAGAGTTGGGAAACCTTCTAGAAGACATGAGACGCCTTTAACACCCCATCTAACCTTACAGGCATTTGAGAAATGAGCCATTGACTTCATGGGACCTATCAACCCACCAGGGAAGCACACAGTAGTAAGATACATCATTACTGCGACAGAGTATTTGACTAGATGGGCAGAAGCAAGAACAATTAAGAACTGTAGTGCAACTATAGCTGCACGTTTCATATTTGATGATATCATAACCATGTTTGTATGACCAAAGATCCTTATGAGTGATCAAGGTACACATTTTATTAATAAGACTATCGAAGCCTTGACTCAGGAATTTGAAGTTCATTACCAGAAGAGCACTACATATCATCCACAAGAAAATGGTACAGTTGAAGCCTTCAACAAGATCTTGGAGACTATGCTGACAAATATTTGTAGTGTAAACAAAGATAACTAGGATTTGAGAGTACGAGCTATGTTATGGGCCTATAGGACCACTTGTAAGTTGAAAATGCAAACCCCATTTAAGTTGGTTTATGGTTTAGAAGTGGTTAAGCCTATGGAATATTTAGTTCCTATCCTGAGAATTGCAACATTCATAGATATGGATGACACTGGTGCACTGGAAGATATACTTGTGTAGTTGGTAGAGCTCAAGGAAGACATATTTATTGCAGTATTCCACCAGCAGGTACAAAAAGAACGAGAGAAGGCTTACCATGACAGACACATCCAGAAGAAAGCCTTTAAGAAAGGAGATCTGGTATTGGTATATGACAAAAAGTTCATGAAGCATCCAGGGAAGTTCAGAACACATTGGTCGGGACCATATGAGGTCACCTATGTTACAGAAGGAGGATTTGCGTAGTTGAAGACTTTTAATGGTGAATGGAAGGAAGGTTTGGTGAATGGCAATCAATTGAAATTGTACTATGACAACCAGCTACCTCACAACCCTCAATAGAAGCAAAAGGAGAAGGGTCTAGGTACCAGGTACAATTGAAAATGGGTACCAGACACAGAAAAGACAGTCTGCACACGGTGGGGAGTAATGGAGCCGAAAGCACAGGTTGCGCTATATAGTCTGAAGTTGAAGTAAAGCAAAAGGTTCAGGTCAAAGTGCCTCGGGATGAGTCACAAGTGAGTTTTGGGGGCCTGTTGGCCCTTGGGTATGGATTGAGAAAGAAAATCAAGAAAAAGGAAGAGAATAGATGAAATGAAAACTACGTGGAAGACACACTGACTGAGACTAGGTTGAAGTGGTCAAAGAAGCAGAAAAGAAGCATAAAAGAAGGAGAAAAGTACAGGAGAACGAATCGTTGGACACGAAAATGAGGAGAATAGATCAGAAAGGAAAATGGATTGTGGACAACTCAGCAAGCAAAAAAATCCATTGGCAGATGCTTTGGAGCACTTCGTGGGAAGGAAGGAAAGATAGTAGTTTCATAATAATAAAGTGGGAGTTTTTATATATTGTCTCGGAATATTCACAATGTTTCTGTATGCAAGTATTTGGTTCTTAACAATTGGTATCAGAGAACTTTCTTCGGCCACAAAAAAGGGGCAATTTGTTTTTCTTTTTTCACATATATTTTCGAAGAAGAAAAAGAGGGCCGCAAAATTATAGATGATTTTTGTAAGTGTCTATGAAAAATTTGCAGAAAATAGTTGTATATATAATATCCTCTCAGTAAAACACCCAATAAAAAAAAATCGTCTGAAATGAAGTCCAGGAAGTAAAGTTATCAGTATTTTAAAACTTGTTATTGTCAGGGTTTTTCCGTGGATGACCACGTGAGTTTTTTTATTTCTATAGTAGCTAGGGTCAAATTTTCCCAAACAAATTATAGATCTAAGTTCATCTTTTAAAAATAGTCGATTTCAAAAAAAAAAAAAAATCATCCAAATTAGAGCTCTGGATGTGAAGATATCGCTGATACAAAATCAACCATTTTTTAGGGTCTTCATGACAACAACAAAACTGCAAAGCTCATTACTTTTTACAAGGTGCCCAAATTTCTACCAGATCAATGCAATTGGATAGAGAATTTTAAGATTTTTCTTTTGGTATATTATATGTGTTATTTCCAATGGACATTCACTCTTGAATCATGGAAGCCATCAAGACAACATTTCACGAAATCAAAGTTGAAATGCAAAATACTCAAGAGAAATATATTCAAGATCTCAACATTGCAAGGAAATAAAGATAGATTATGCAGGCTATCCGGGATGAATACAATCAAGAAGCATATGCTTGGTATGATTTTGAGGTCAATTGTGATGATTGGTATATGGATAGTTGTCATTTCTGGGATGACAACCACTTCCATATTCTATATGATGACTCTACTCTATCTCTTGCAGAGTACATCTTGGAGAGTACACACAAACCTTCTATGCATATTCTTCTTCAATTTTCTTATTATTCGGTATTAGTGCATGATTATTTGGTCAGTTTTACATATTTGGATCCACATGACCAATGCCAATCTTTGGAGCATCATTTTCAATTTCCTATTGAGTTATGGTATCTTCAGCATGGATTTCTCATGAACACTTGAACATGGGACCCAAGTTCACATTGTAGGTTGGACTACTTCAGTATGTTGGGTTGCATTTCTACATGAGACCCTGGTTCACCAACCTACTTCAACACTATGGTCCACACTTATCCATGAGACCCTGGTATATTGTTTTACATCCTCATAACAAGCATTGAGGACAACACTTTCATAACGAGGATGGAATGTAGTGTATCTAGAGAGGTAGTGGGGGGCCCTGGAGGTCCATAGTGATAATAGTGGAGGACATTCAATGTAAGGTAAAATAGGTCCACTATATTATTAAATAAGGTCCACTAAGGTAGTTAGATATATTAGTATAAACATAATAAATATAAGAGAACTTACTAGAAGGTTCTACTTCTAGAAGTTTCCTCCTCTAGAATGATGTTAGGTGGTTGGTAGCACTATATAAAGGGGTTCGAGCAATGTAATGGGGAGTCACGAAGAAGTATTGTATTTGGAGATGAATCTCATTAGGAGGTTTCCTCCTTGAAGAGGCAAGTGAATAGGAGAGGATCCCTTCCATAATAGGATCCATTGTATGTTGTTTCTGTTGGAAGATTGGTTGTTGTCATTGATGTCAACCCTAGTCATGGGTTTTGGACCAGAAGATTGATGAAGTTATTTGGACATGAAGGAAAATGAAAATGAAGATAAAACACCCATGGATGGATAGTATACATCATTCTCT
>ML796471.1:405197-428928 GCA_009831015.1 Picea engelmannii
ACAAAGATCTGCATTCCCCCTCTGAGACGGAGGACCAGGTGAAGAGTGGATTCCTTCTGAATGTTATAATCTGCGAGGGTTCGGCCATCCTCAAGCTGTTTGCCAGCAAAAATGAGCCTCTGCTGATCAGGCGGAATTCCCTCAAGCTGTTTGCAGGCAAAAATGAGCCTTCACATTGTCAATTGTATCTGAACTCTCCACCTCAAGAGTTATGGTCTTTCCGGTCAATGTCTTCACGAATATCTGCATTTTGAAATCTAAATTTTACCAACAAAACACCTGCACAGTGGAAGCGCGCCATTAGAGACTCCGTATAACCCCAAATTCTCACAATAAAATACACAATGAAACCCTAAGTTACACATAAACATGGCATCAAACAAAGAAACCAGGCAGGGTAAGGCAATGCTAATGGTGGAGCTAGTGCAAGTTGCCAGGCCTCCAGCTCCCGTTCTGGCAGTCGGGGATCAGTTTCAAGTGGTGGTTCCTCTGCTTCTGTGAATTGCAGTTCCTCTGCCTCCGGTAGCAGCGGAAGGGACTCGGCTTCGGGTTCTAGTAGCGATTCAGCTTCGGGTTCTGGCAGCGGAAGTGCCTGCGGGGTCTGGTAACGCTGCTGCGAATTTCAAATAATATATATATCGTGTCTTCGCGTTCTGCTGCTGCTGCTAAGAAATAGTATAAGTGGTGATATCAGTCAATAGTGATATCAGTCACTATTGAGCTCTTCAGTCCGTGATAAGTGGTGATATCAGTCATAACGACCATTCAATTGCAACCGAGTGAACTTGAGAGCCGATGAGAGCAGCGTAGATAATCCCACATGCTAAAACCGGTATTATCCTTTTAAAGTTTGAGAGGTGGACCCGTCAACGTGCGCCAAGTGGCCCTGTCATCTTCTGAGAAGTGATCCTGTGATGCTGCGCCAAGTGGCCTTGTCTGGCTGCGCCAAATGGCCCTGTCATCCTTCAAGTGTCTCCCTGTCGGCCTGCCAAGTGTCCCAATGTCAGTGTGCCATGTTGTCCCGCTGTTGATCCGCCGTGTGGTCTTCTGTTGGCCTGACATGTGGCAGCCCGCCATGTGGTCTCTTGTAGGCCTGCCAAATGGCAAGCTGTTGGCCCAACATGTGGCAGCCTGCCATGTGGTCCCCTGTCGGCCCACCAAGTGGCAAGCTGTCGGCCCGACATGTGGCAGCTCGCCATGTTGTTCCCTTTCGGCCAGCCAAGTGTCAAGCTGTCCGCCGGACATGTGGCAGCCCGCCATGTGGTCCCCTGTCGGCTTGACATGTGGCAGCGTGCAATGTGGTCCCCTGTCGGCCCGCAAATTGGCAAGTTGTCGGCTCGACATGTGGCAGCCCGCCATGTGGTCCCCTTTTGGCCAGCCAAGTGTCAAGCTGTCGGCCCGGCATCCCGCCATGTGGTTCCCTGTCGGCCCGCTGAGTGGCAAGCTGTCGGCCCGACATGTGGCAGCCCACCATGTTGTCTCCTGTCCCAGAGATCGGAGAGCTAAGTGTCAAGTTGTCGGCCAGCCAAATGTGAAGCTGTTGTCTCTTGTCGGCTAACCAAGTGTCAAGCCGTCACGCTGTCGGCCAGCCAAGTGTTAAGCACGAAATCCTTGAAATAAATAACGGAGCAGGGAACTGCCTCAAAACTGCACAAATCTCTTGTCGGACAACCAAAAGCCGATCGGCAAAGGGATTACACATTTTACGCAGTTCATACGAAAAAAAATTCGAGAGAAACTGCAACAAACGGAAATCATGCAACAAAGACAAACAATCCGATAGAATTTATGGCGAAGAATGATAAGATACCTGAAATAAATTTGTTGAGAAAAAAAGAGTTTCGTGGCTTCGCCCGGCGTTTATGAAAAAATCCCGAAATTTTGATTGAAATCTTTATGTGAAGGAGAGGAGGGCAGATGGGTATTTATATGCAACTAACGGACTACCCTTCCAAATCCAACGAATTATAATTATGCCGAAGGCATCTTTCCCAAACAACCTTTATCATCTTTCAAGACAAGACATGTGAAAGGTGGAGGTGCTGTGAATCAAACGCAAATGGATAAGATTGACGCGGTTCATGGCTGTAAACTACGCTCGTCGAGTTCGTCGAGTTACAGTGAAAATATTTTATTTCATAGTACAGGGGAGCTCTGACCTGCCCACGATAGCACAATTAAGTAGTAAAAAACGAGGAATTTAAGAAGAAGCTGTTGAATCTGTGTCGGAAATTGTTTATTGCTGCTGTCGGAATCTGTGTCGGAAAGGGTTGGTTGGAACTTTTTTTCCAAGAAAAAATTATCTCAAATTTATATAGAGTATAAATTCGTTTACAAAGTTAGAAACAAGCTGTGTCCATAACAGTACTACTCCAAAACACCCATACTCAGAAACAATATTTGTGCTGGGTTGTTTGTTTTGTTTGCTTCAGGGTTATTTAATGGATAGATAACTTGCTATATAAATGTTAAACCAACATTAGTGTGCCCGGTAAGTTTTGTTTTTTATTTCAGCAAGGTCTTAAAAAAAAAAGGAGATGTCTTTTTCACCTCATTTAATTACCTTACTGTATAAATAAAAAGTTGGTGCAGCAATCATATGAAACGTCAAGAGCTTCCTTTAAAAATATTATAAGATTCATCCTAGCTTAATATAAAAATGATCAGACTCATCATAAAGAGACATTATGGATGGGGATGATGATTAGCAATCATTGACCTCAAATAAAATAGATGTTATTTGATAGATGGAATCACAATCATAGATCAAAATGATTATTATTTTAAAACATTTTAAATTTTATTGATTTAATATTTTTCTTATTTTAATTTAAATAATCATGTTTTAAATTTTATTGATTTAATAATTTTCTTAATTCTAATTTAAATAATTATTATCATATAAATAATTATTATCATAATATTCTATAAGGTTTATATTATTGAATTAAAAGAAGTTTTTATTTGTTTATATTAGTGAATTAAAAGAAGTAGGTTGTGTAAATAAAAACTAAAACAATAATATTATTTCTATGATACCCAAAACTCTTCTACCTTTAATTATTTTTTTGACATAAACAAATTATCTATAAAGTGGAAATGGTTAATTTTTCTCTTAATTTAAGTGGAAATTGTTTTTACTATACTCCTGATTTAAGAGATGCTATACCAACCTCCCTAATTAAGAGATGCTATACTAAGTATAATGTGACCTTTGGTTTGCTACTATATAAGTGTTGATTTTTGTATGTCAAAAGGTACATCACTAGATGATTTCTCACTCTAGATCAATGTATTTGATACAAAGAAAATACAGAAAACAATTCTAAGAAACATGAAATTAATTGCTATTGTGTTTTCATCTTGTATATGCCTTTGAAAAACTTATATAGCTAAGAAAACGAGTAGCCAACAACCAAATCCATGGACACCCATAATTGAATCATGGTAGTCTTTAATTTGCCATGGTTGGAAGGAGAGAGAAAACCAAGTAGAGAAAGTATGATTATGACAGGTGTCATGCCAAATAAATTATCACCAATTCCGAGATACACACAAGGCAAGCTACTCAGGGGGATGGACATATCCACTTCTTGGGGAGTATCAACACTAGAAACAAAACACTGTGTATTTACATTGAAAGTTGTTCATTATGATTTCTCTAAGATCCCATGGTTGTTCATATTCATGTTTTACACTATAATGTACAACTTCAATGACAACTTCTCCAAATTTTGTTAAGATCTTTATTTTCAAATTTGAATATCTTTAATTTAAAATTTGTAATTTGTTTTGAAATTAGATATCTTATATATGTAATTTCTCTTGAAATTAAATATTTGTATATTTAACTAGATTTACTTTATTAATATAACATTATTTGTAATTTTACAATATCATCTTCATCCGATCTTAACAATCTTACATTTGAATTTAAAATTTTACAACAACCCAATATTATTTTGTAATTTTTTAATCCATGAATGCAAATATGATCCACCAAAACATTATTTTTAAATTCCATCATCATTTTTAAAGATATTATATATATAAATAAGTGAGTTTAAAGATTTACACTCTTTTTTTAAAATGGATAAGAGGTCTTCATCAAAATAGTAAAATAATCTGAAATATAATCATTTTAATTGAAATATCTTTGTAATTATAATTAACAACATTAATATGAAAATTTATCTTAAATTACTTCAACATTCTCATTCATTCGCTTAGGAGGTATGCTAGTTTATAATGTCGGCTAGATGAATCCAGATATGTCTAGAAGATGAGGTTGCCCGGTAAAAGGCATCCTCTCGGTTATAACGTATGTGAGATTCATATCTCGAGATGAATCAAGATATCTCTAGAAGATGATGAGCTTGCCCGGTCAAAGGCATCCTCTCACCATGAATACTCCACTAAAACAAGACTTGACTAACCATAAATGTAGTCTAACCGTTTGACTTTTTGGGGTTTCTTCAAATTAATTGTTTCTAAATCTAGTGAAAAATTGTTGGAACTCTATATTTTAGTAATTGAACCTATATAATTCGAGTGCTCCAAGGGTTTTCAAAGTGATGAATCTACTTATGCATTCAAAAATGCAATTTAAACAACAAACAATGGTGATTTCACCAAGAATTGTTTTGTTGGATTCCGATGAAAAAGTTCAAAAAGTTGAATGTTTAGACAACATTAGAGTTTAATAGTGTTTTTGCTTCTTTTTTGGAATTTGTCGGAACAACACGTTTCGGGTGTGTAGTTATGTTAACTTCGGTTGTGATGTCGATCCTCGTCCACTGTTTTCGTTTCGCCATAACACAGACACATAAGGAGAGAGGAAAGTAAACAGTGGATATTGACCATCCATCCTCTTTCAATGTCAACCATTCACAGGGGACACAAGGCTCAGAAGAGGTCCAAAAAAATGGAAGTTGTCGGATTTTCAATAAGTGGACGATCAAAATTATTCTTGTCCATTCACGAAGGAACTTTTTCCATGGAAAATTTTCGGTCATAGTTTAAACGTTCTACATTTTGGTCTTTTTCTAGTGAATTTTTTATGTTTAATTTTGTTTGAAATCCGGTGAGAAAGTGGTGGATATACATATTTGAGTGGCTAAGTCTATATAATTCTAGTTCCCCATAGGTTTCTCAACACGATGAATCCATTTATGCATTCAAAAATGCAATTTAAACAACAAAAAATTGCAATTTTGTCCAGATTTATGTCACTGAATTCCGGCGAAAAAAGACCAAAACACAGTTAGACAATGCCAAAGTTTCATTTTAGTGTGATTATAATTTTAAAATGTGTGTTACTCTTCACTAATCTTGTGTGATTTTCATCCTAAAGAGCTTTGGATGGTTAGAATGTCCACTTGGTTATGTCGATTGTTGATGACCTGGATGATGTTTTGCTAAAGGTTTTGATGATGTATTGTTTTATATACTCGCTTATCATAGAGATAGCAATACACTTATCATGTGATGTTCTAGTCTTCACTCCTTGCTATATGATTGGACATGAGAATGTATGGCCCTTGGAGGAACACAATAGCACTTTGGGCCTAAGTGGACATTATATTGGCATCTCCATTCGATTACCTTCATCATGGCATAGAGCACTTGACATGTACTCACCTTTCGACATGTGTTTAATTACTTGGATGGATAGATATGGGTATGGTTGTGGCTCCTTTTCTACAATGCCCTACCTCTTATGAATGATATTCATATGTAGATGGATTATTTTTATCATGAAGTATGATATCATCTTGAACAACCCCCTTCCTAGGCTCACTTTTGGAGGCACATGCACACTTATCTTCACTTCATGCACATTTTGAAGAGGTCATTGTTCTCCTTGACAAGTTGGTGGGGCACTTGATCACTTGGCATAAAAGGTCATGGCATGTTCAAACTTGGATATACCACTCCTCATGCTTTATTGGTCCACACGTGCCATCTTGAGGAATTATTTGCATACATACTTCTTTTTAACCATGGGAATCAGTGACTCATTAGAGTGACCTTGGCTAGGTCTGGGGTCAAAACAACTGGTTGTAATTATAACCGAAGAGTATATCCAATGGATTGGAAGCCAGATATACCAATAACTTGTGACTTAACAAAGGCCGAGGTGTCCCAAGTCACACTAGAGTGGACATCTATCCAAGGGGCATCTACCCTTATAGCCTAATCACAATGAGCCAAAGTCCCAATCATCTCATCAAACCACATCAACCTTATTATTTGCACACCCATTGAGACATAATGTTGGATTAAAATGGGGGTGTCCCTTCCTTATGGAGATGGTTGAGTGTTATTGATATTCCACATATTGAGGCCTTGTAGGCACATGGATCCACTTGTTTTATTTGAGGATGATGTCCACTTTGGAAGTTACTTTGCACATCTTCCCATACTTATTGATGGGATGCCCACCTTGGGAGATGCCACAAGTATCTTGAGTGGGGTCTTCATGGTTTCATACCCTATTTTGAAAAGATATCCATCTTGAAGAATTGTTGCTTTCTTTTATATTTGAATACATCCCACATTGGGGAATATCTAGGAGGTTCCAAACCCTAGATCTAGGGTTGCATGGCATATTTTGAGGGTGATCAATCTTTAAGAGAAGTTATCTTTTGATAGAGTGCCCAAATTTTTGCCAGATCATTCCATTAAATGCAAAGTGGTCACAAGATTTCCAAAATGTGGTCACAATAGAAATTATGACAAAAATTGGTGCAATGATGGCTCTTTCAATATTTTTCACAAGGGAATTATCACTACATTTTGACCACACATTTGATGAACACCCCACCTTATTTTCTTAAGTGATTAGGTTATTAATATATTCCCATAGTGAAGATCACCCTAGATCTTAAGGCCACATGGCCCATATTTTTATGCATCTATTTAAGGGTTTGTTCTTGGATGTTTCATCTTGGAGAGCTACACATCCACTTTGGGGGAGATCTAAGAGGCTTCAAACCCTAGATCTAGGATTCTCTTGCCTACTTTGAGGAGTTGGTTGTGGATCTATCCACTTGGAAGCCTTTGGACGCTAGATGTTTCACCTTTGACTCATCTCATTCCTTCTCTAATGAGGACGTCCCACTCTATTAGGCATATGTTTGTTGGAAACTTGTACATGTGGCCTTGACCACTTCATTACACCAAAGATATTTTTTAAGGGGACATATCCCCTTCAAACCTTCGTTGTGTGTCTAGAGCTTCTTTAAAGATGTCATATGTCAATTTATTTCATGCACTTTGTGTTGAACATGTTCCAAAAACATCGTTGGATGTAAAATAATTCATTTTTATCTGTCAATCCATAGGTCAAATTGTGTTGTGCTACTGTTTCAGACAAACATATAAAATGTGAGCAAACATGGAAGTCTTCCAGAAATCAAATTGTCTTGTGTTATTGTTTGAGAGAGTCATATAGAATGTCAACAGAGATGGCAAGTCTAATGGACAAAGACAAATTGTTTGTAGTAGACAAGATTCGTCATACAGTAAAATAGAGTGCACATGTTAAAAACATCTCCATGAAAATGTTAGCATAGATTCAATCTCTCTAGAGAGTTTTTTTCAACATAACTTATGATGTGGGCCTACCATGTCAAATTTTCTCGGAACAAAGTATACAAACAACTTTGTTGGAAACTTTGAACTTGGGTTGCCCACAAATCCCTTTTATCGGCCTCAGATACTTCACTAGCAGAGTCTCAGACCCCTCTGTTACACACCAGTGGAACAATATTACCTTAAGCACCTCCTTTACTCTAGCGGTAATCCATTTCTCTTGACGTGACCAAGTGTTAGTCCTCATGCTACTTGCATCATCATCATTATTTTCTTGTTTGAGAACAATTACAATGCTCAGTTATCCTGACCCGTTGACATAGGTATCATTGTTGGCGTTTTTACCACAGAGAAAACATATACATCCAACTATCATGACAATATACTAGTCCTGACGAAATGGGATCCATATCCATCATATTAGACCGTCGATTTGGATGTAAAGAACCTAATCAACAGTAATACTCTTTTTTTCTCTGTTGTCGATCTTGTCCTTTGACTTATCTTCATCATCGATTAATTTTTTTTCCCAGCTCATCGTGATCGACCCCACATTCGTCAACACAATTACCAAGTCTATTGTCGATGATCACAGAGTTTTTGTCGTCGACGATCCAACCCTGCACTGACTTTATCGTCGTTGAATCATGTTCATTGTAGGCACAAATACTTAATGGAGTTTGGGGTCTGGATAACGATCTAATCGTGACTGTTGATTCTAGGAAAGGAATTGCCCATATTTAATCTACATCGTCTAGTTAAATACAAATAAAGACACAAGGATTTTGGTCGATTTTTTTTCATCTATGGAATGTGACTCTGTGCACGATCTTTTACACTACAAAATAAAACGTTATCACTCGTTCAAGACAAATTACGAACATTATTCAATTGCACATGCACGACAAACCATAATAGCACACAAAACTTAGGATTCTTATTAATTCTTCCAGGGAATAGATTGATACAACAATATGACTCTATTTTGTTTGGTCTCTTGAACCTCTGCAAAATCAAAACTCTTGCACTCTCCAAACCTTCTAACCTCTATTCATTACAAAAAACTCAATATATCCTTGAGCTCTCAAGTAGCTCAAAAACCAACAAATCTTGGGCTATCTCAACAAAACCCCAATCTAGAAACTGTTCCTAAAATTTAGTAACAAATCGACACCTATCAAAACAAATCGATCTACTATACCTTCTAAGATATATCCTAGAGATATCATATTTAAACATTACAAATAAAATGAAAAATAAGGGAACCAACTCCCTTGGTAAATGTTTGTGACCCCTAGGTCAATCTCAGAATAAATTGGTTGATTCTCCTACCTCATATTCTTAGGGAAGAAAATATTCATGGACTCATGTCCATGAGATATTCAAAATGTTTTCCATGTTTCTGTATCTCTGTGGAAGTCATCCAAGTCACATCTATTGTTATAATATCCTTCCATTTGATCAAATACTCATAGTAATCATGCTTCTTGGTTTTCTTGACAATCCTCTTATCAAGAATCTTCTCCATCTGCAATTGTTTTGTTGTAGGTAATTGGTTCATCCATTGAACTGATTTAACCTTTCCTTGATCATCCTCATCCTTGTCTTCAAGTCCTCTATAAATATATAAATCTACAACATTTAATATTGGTGAAATTCCAATATCAGGTGGTAACTTAATCTCATAGGCATTAGTTGAAAATTTTCTCAAAATTTTACAGTGTCCTATCTTCTTCAATTTCAACTTATTATATTCATTTCTTGGGAATCTCTCTCTCCTCAAATGTGCCAAAACTTGATCTCCAACTTCAAAATTAATTTCCCTTCTCTTTAGATTTTCTCTTTTCTAGTACCTCTGACTGTTATCCTATAGCTTCCCTTTGACTTATTCATGCAACATTTTCATTGTTGTAGAAAAATATTATGCATCAGTACTTCTCATCTCCACCTTTCCTAGATATCTAAGTTCAGAAATGCCTCTTGGGTGCATCTCATATACTATCTAAAAGAAATTTTTCCCTATACTTTTTTTAGGTGAGTTGTTGTAAGAAAACTCATCTTGTGCAAGAACTTGATCCCACCGAATTCTATGCTCACTTACCAAACTCCTTAGTAAGTTTCCCAAGCTCTTGTTTACTACTTTTTTCTTCCCATCAGTTTGTGGATGATAGGTTGAACTGAAAGAAAGGTTGGTTCTAATATTTTTCCACAATGTCCTCCAGAAATGTCCTACAAATTTAGTGTCTCTATCTGAAACTATACTTCTAGGAAATCCATGCAATCTAACAATTTCTCTAAAAAATAAATTAGCAATATGGGTTGCATCAGTGGTATTATGAAAATGTACAAAATGTGTCATTTTCAAGAATCTATCAACAATTACAAAAATTGAACTATCCCCCCTTTGAGTTCTAGGTAAACCCAAAATAAAATCCATGCTTATGGTATCTTGGTCCTTGGGTATGGATTGAGGAAGAAAATCAAGAAAAAGGAAGAGAAAAGACAAAATGTGAACTGCGCGGAAGACACACTGACTAATACTGGGTTGAAGTGGTTAAAGAAGTAGAAAATAAGGAGAGAAGTATAGGAGAACAATCCGTTGGATGCAAAGATCGAGGAGAACAGATCAACAAGGAAGATGGATTGTGGACAACTCAGCAAGTGGATAAATCCATTGGTAGATTCTTTGGATCACTTTGTGGGAAGGAAGGAAAGACAGGTTGGCGAAGCCCAGAAAACGTGGGTCAAGTTGACCTGGGGTTTTAGACACCTAGTGTTTTGGTATCTAGGGTTTTGACACCTAGGTTTTGGCCTAAAGTTGTCATTGAGCTATTGTAATGTATAAATAAGAACCTAGATGAGAGAAGAGGGGTTCATCGTTGTCGTTGTTGTTTTTGTTGTTCGTTGTAGTTGGATATAGGTTCACTATTGTAAGAAGGAAGGAAATTGGACATTATTATCTAGAGAGGGGGAGATAAATGATATGTGTGAGAGCGCTTGGGTATTGTGAGGTCTTCAGCTGGGTGCAAAGATCAACCCTCCAGTTGGGTGCACAGGGAGGGAAGAGAAAGAAAGATAAGAAAAGAGAGATATGCAAGCTACGAGTGCAGATAGGACTGTATGTTTTATATAATATCAAGAAACACAGTTTTGTGGACTTATCCCTAGGGAGAGGGTGAACCACGTATACCTTGTTGTTGTGTGATTGATGTGATGTTCTTTTGTCTTCTGGTATTTTATTATTGCATCTTTATATTAGGTCTGAGATATAACTGTGTGAAGTAGGATTAAGAGGGTAGATGTTATCTAGGTGTTGTGTTGTTGTTCTATTGTATCCACTTTGAATTTAATATGGTTGTAGACGCCTGTGTCCTGCAACCCCCTATTGCTACTTTGGGTGAGATTTCATCTGCTTCGCAGGTGTTTCCGAAAGGGCCAGTAGTTAGGGCTTGTTGGTGCGTTGTTAGAACTAAACCATGGGTCTGCCCCTGTACCAACAAATGGTTCCGTTGCCGGGACTGGGATCTTCTTAAGGGAATGTCAAGGTGGTTTCCATCGAAGACATAGATTTAGAGGTGGATAGAAGAACAAGAGAAGGACTTCGTAGAAGCCCATAACAAGAACCCTAATCTTAGCACAGAAGACTGGTTGGGAAGGTATATCTTTATTGATGTACATGAGATTTTCTTTTGAGGTATTCACAAGGATCTATATGAGTGGTTATCCAGATTAGCAGATACCCAGTTTGAGATCAGATCTAGACCGCCTATGGTTTGGACGTCAGCACTGATCAAGAAGGTCAAGAGAGTTGATAACGTCGTGTCAAGAGAAGTAGATCACTGGTTTGATAGCACCATTGGAGGGTACATCACTGAGTTTGATATTAACAAAGTGGATTCATATAGCCAAGAAAAGAGATATTTATTTAAGGGGCCTAGGGGAAAAGTTTTACATTTTCTAAAGTTGAATATCAAGATGATATTGTATGAGAAGAACATCTTGAAGATACAATAGTTGGAGAGATTGAAAAGCTAATGTTCAAGAATTCAGACAGCGACAACGACATAGAGGTTGGACATACGCGTAATGGGAGGATCTTCAGAGAAGTTCCTTTGGTGATCTTGTTTGAGCAGGATCACGAACCACTTCTGCAGGAAGAAGGGTTTTACAATGGAGAAGAAGAAGAGTTACTAAATGAGGAACATTCAAGGTCCGTTGGGCCAAGAGAAGAGAAGACTACAAAACTTCACCTAGAAGAATAAAAAACTTCAAGAACTGCGCAAGTTGTTGAAGTAAGTACTATTAATCCTTCTGTTGTTTTAGCAGCATTAAGTAACCAGAGTAATCAAAGTAGTCAGAGTCATCAGAGCACTCAGACCACTGTTACAAGCAGTTCAACACATACTCAGTCAGGAAACCTATGAAGATCCATGGCAGATGAGATGAGGTTACCCACCTTTAGGGGAGATGGATATGAAGATCCTGATCAACACTGGTTTCTATGTGAAGTTGTATGGATTATTAAGAATGTCACTGATGAAGCTGTTAAACGAGCTTAATTTATTACTACCCTACGAGACCACGCACTAAGCTGGTACATGAAATTTTTCCAAGGAGTTGCACAACTGAAACCACTAAACGAGATTAAGACTGCGTTGATTACTGAGTTCAATAAACCCAATTCAGAGTCATGGTGCATTACATAACTGAAGGAAATCAAGCAGAAAGTAGTTGAACCTATTTGGGAGTTTGATCAGATGTTTAAGACCTTGACAAGTCATTTGAGTTTTTAGATCCCAGACGAGAACAAAGAATGGTTCATTGCTTCCCTCCTACCACACATTAGAGTCCCTATGATGCAGCAGAAGATTGCTTCGCAAGCTGAGGCATTGGAGAACGCCATGAAACTAGAATCAACCCCTATGCGAGAATCCATCTCAAGTATGAGTCAAATCTTGAGTCAGCTAACCATCTTGTCTTTGCAGGTTGAATACATGAAGAAAGACAATGGAAAAGATAAAAGAGAAGACATATGGTGTATCAGATGCAAATTAGAAGGCCACGATAAGGATAATTGTCCCCTATTCCATGAATACTTGGCTTATGGAGCTCCGAGCCCTTTGAAGCATGTTACTCTACCTTGGTGCGAGGTATGTAGAAATACACATCGCCCTGGTGAATGTTATTACATGCAAAACTATGTTCAGACACCTACAAATATTTACTACACATTCTGTTAATCCATGGGGAATGATGAGAAGGACTGTAGAGATTATGATCTCTTGCATGAAAGGTCAAGAGATGCATATAGGATTCAAGGCGAAGTACAACAAGAAGGAAGCACTATGCAGTATACTTCCCTAGGAAGAGGAAACTTCAACCCTCGTGGTGGATTCAGAGGAAGAGGATGAGGAGGAGGCATGGGCCGAGGACAAGGTCAAATCATTTGTTATAACTGCACATAGCCAGGTCACTTGGCAAGGGACTTTTAGAACCCTTGTACCACTTGCAGTTACTGCAACTCGTTTGAACATGTCATAGAATATTGTCATGCATTGTTAGCCAACCTTCAGGTAAGACGAGGAGGAAACCAAAAAGTACAACTAATCTCAGCAGAACCTCGTGAAGTGGATCCCAGAGTCATTGTTATCACTAGAGGAGGCTTTGTTACAGATTAAGACAGAGTAACATCAGGAAATACTATGGAACAATCAGGAGTCGGAATATTATAGAGAATACACAAGAGTTTGATCCAAAGAAAGAGAAACAAACATTTGAGGAAGCAAGAAAATAATTTAGAAAAGATCAGGCTTCTTCATCTAAAGCGCGACCAGAAATAATAGAATATGGAATGCCTCTCGCATTTGATCAGTCTGATTCACCCAGAGAAGGGAAAGAGGTAAGCAGTCTTATGGAATTCTTATGTACTTGCATTAATTTGATAAATGATGAAAGAGTTGTACAAGAGCTACAAAATTTGATCAAACATTATGAACTAGGAAAGGCAGATCCCTTACTAAGTAGGGAAGTACATCAAGTATCTAAAAAGAGAATGACAAATAAGAAGTTGCATCCAAATGCTCAAATTGGAGATTATGATATAGATTATGTGGTCCTCAACTTAGGGTCAGAGTTCAATGTTATGACGAAGCAGACCTGGGCACTGATGGGAAAACCTAAGTTCATCTATTCGCCCATCAAGCTTAGGATGGACAATTAGCAGGCTGTGAGCCCCTTTGGAAGATTGGAACATGTCCCTGTGGACATCGACAGGGTCAGAACATTTGTAGACTTCCAAGTAATTGAGATAGTTGATGATAGCTTCCCTTATCCCGCACTATTAGGAATTGATTGGGCTTTCAATAATTCTACCATTGTTGACTTAAAGAAAATAAGAATGGAATTTGAAGGTGATGGCCTTAGGGTCATTGTACCTTTAGATCCTGATGAAGGTCGCAGATACACAGAGCCTATAAGAGAAGAGGACTGGGCATATGAGCTAGAGAATATATACAAATTGACTGCAAGACATCAGGATTACATTAATCCTACAACAGATGGGAATTTAAGCTGGTGAAGTGACAACGCCTGATCATCAGACTCAGAATAAGCACTAGAGAAATGGAAGAACAAGATGTATGAACTTTCTGTGTGGAGATGTGCTAGATTAACCAGAGAAGTTTGGTGGATCGACACAACAGTAAGTAATTTGCCCACCTTTGATGGTTTGAACCACTTAGAAAATTTCTTACTGGAATTTGAAGAAATTGTACCAGTACAACAAAGACTGTTGGCACTAGACGAGGCCTTGAAAGCAATTCCAGCAATATGGTGGAGAGCACATAAGAAGAACATCACAGACTGGGTGCAATGTCGCACTTTGATGACAATATGATTCTTAGATCAAATGAAAGGATGCAAAGTTAGATACACAGATCAAATGAAAGGATGAAAGTTAGATACACATATAAAAGTTGTATGAAAGACCATGTGCGAAGTTGTGAGGAAGACCGAAGAAGCATTCCTCGGGAGCAGTGGGTGCATAAATTCATTAACACACTGGATACAATGCCTATAAATTGGTATCTTCAAGCAAAATTACGTCTCATCACTACATATTGGCAAGGTATGACCCATAATTTTTTAGCCACATTCTTATTTGAAAGTCGGTACCCTATGGTAGATCAAGATTTACAGGTTATAAGACAAAAAGTATTTGAGGAGGCACCTAACCTCCCTTTGGAGCAAGATGAGGATGAATGGATTGTACCTCTTCAGAAACTACAGGGATGTTACAATATCAACGTTGATCAAGACGATGATCCTAGGAATGTGAACATTGCAGAAACATAAGGAAAAAGAGATATAGAAGGACCAGGAGTCGAACTACCTTTTATTGGACAACCAATTAAAATCAATAAAGTCAATATTGGGACAGATCAAACACCTAAACTGGCCAACGTTGGAGATTATTGGGATGATGCCACTATTGATAAGATCACAGAGTTATGGCATGAATATCAGGACTTGTTTCCAACCAAGTTCACTGATATGAAGGTCATTAAAGGACCTATGGGAGAGATGACGATTCCCCTGAAACCAGATACAAGACTAGTCAAGCAGAGACCATACAGATTGAATCCAAAATATAAGGATAAAGTTAAGATTGAATTAGATAGAATGTTGGAAGCAGGAATCATAGAACATGTTGAAGAGTCAGAATGGATTATCCCTATGGTGGTTCAAGAAAAGAAAAAATGAGAGATCAAAATCTGTGTAGACTTGAGGAAATTGAATGATGCATGTCTACATGATCCATTCCCTACATTGTTTACCAACGAAGTGTTAGATAATGTGGGAGGACAGGAAGTCTGCTCCTTCACTGATGGATTTTCAGGTTATCACCAGATCAGGATTTCCAAGGAAGATCGACATAAGACCACATTTGCAACATAATGGGGATCCTACCAGTATATAGTGATGCCTTTTGGACTGAAGAATGCACCAGCCATCTTTTCTAGGGTGGTGGTCGAAGCATTCAAGGAGTGTCTACATAAATATCTGGAAGCCTATTTTGACGATTGGACTATTTTTAGCTTGTTGCAAAATCATATTGAATGATTAAGACTAATGTTGGACAAGTACAGGCAATGTCAGATTGCCTTGAACCTGAAGAAATGCATTTTCTTTTCACCCTTTGGAGTATTGCTAGGCCATATTGTCTGTAAGCAGGGGTTGCTGGTAGATCCAGCCAAGATTGCCATTATTGTTGATCTACCCCCCTTACTTCAGTCAGACAACTATGCATTGCGATGGGACATACTTGATACTACAAGAAGTTCATTAAGGGATATGCACAGATTACAACACCTATGGAGAATATTTTAAAGAAAGATTGTCAGTTTCACTGGACAAAAGAATTCTAACAGAGCTTCGACACATTGAAACAGAAAATGGTTATTGTGCCCATTCTGGTTTTTCCATACTGGAGTAAGGAATTTCACGTGCATGTCGATGCATCCTCTATTGCATTGGGAGCAGTATTAGCACAACCAGGAGTAGGAGATATTGACCACCCGTTAGCCTTTGCAAGCAAGAATCTCTCAACAATTGAGATAAATTACACTACCACTAAAAGAGAAGGATTAGCCATGGTGTATGCATTGCAGAAGTTTTGGGAGGACACTTTAATATGTTCACTGATCACTCTACGTTGAAATAATTAGTCAACAAATCAATGTTGGGGGGGAAGGATATGAAGATGGATTCTGCTATTTCAAGAATATGATTTTGAAATTGTGGTAAAGCTAGGGAGAATGAACAAGGGACCTGACCACTTATCTAGGTTGGAACATGGAGAGGAACCTACTAGTTTGGAGGAGACAATGCCATATGCATGGTTGTTGGCCATTAGGAAGATTGATGATCACTTCGCAGAGATAGTTCAGTTCCTTTCAACAAGAATGACACCTCGCGAATATACAGTCATTCAAAAGAAATAGTTGGTAGTGCGTGTTGTAGACTTTTCACTTATAGCTAGACAACTATATATGATGGGACCTGATGAGATCTTGAGGAGATGTGTTATGGAGGAAAAAAGACCACTAATTCTGGTAGAATCACATGAAGGCATCGCAAGAGGAAAATACACGGGGAAAGCAACAACGCAGAAGGTTCTGCGAGCTGGCCTCTGGTGGCCGACTTTACACAGAGATGATAAAGAATACTATAGAGCCTGCGATGTATGCCAAAGAGTTGGGAAACCTTCTAGAAGATATGAGATTCCTTTAGCACCCCATCTAACCTTACAGGCATTTGAGAAATGGGCCATTGACTTCATGGGACCTATCAACCCACTAGGGAAGTGCATAGGAGTAAGATACATCATCACTGCGAAAAAGTATTTGACCAGATGGGCAGAAGCAAGAACAATTAAGGACTGTAGTTGTAGTGTCCCCAAGGCCTAGCCCCGATGTAAACCATGATTCGAAAGAGATTGTAAATATGTGTTATAGGCTAGTGAGCCAAGTTTTGTATAATCCAGCAGGCTTATGTGTTTGATTAGGCCAGAGAGCCTAAGGGTTGAAGGCCAAGGGCTTAGATTTTGTATCTGTATATATGCAGCACAACAATAAAATATAAACACCGCCAGGTGTAGACCGACCACGATGAATGAGTGATGGGGGACTGAGCATCCACAGAGTGGGCAAGGAACTAGGGGCTGGAAGGTGGGAAAGGGGCTGAGTGATGAGCCTAGGGGCTTAATCTTGGGAAATAATATTTTAATATTATTTTAAAAAGAGACATGTGCATTTTCGTTTATCCTAAGTTCCTGGCAAGGGAAGGAACATGCAAGGGGGATGTACGCTGTGGTACACATGCAGTTCCCAGGGTGACAAGTTTCAACCCTGGTGCATGCAAATAAAACAAAGGAAGTAAGTCGTGAAAGGGATCTTCTCCTCCATTCAGACCCGAACCTTGGAGCGTGAGACCAATACGACCTCTGCCAGATACCCTGGTTCATCTCTGAAAGCCGTAAAGCCTGTGTTTGTCCTAAGGAAACTGGGTACACCCTGTCCAGAGCTGTGAGTCTGTGTCTGTTCTAGGCAACCCGGGAGTGCATTTCCTGAACCGGAACTCTGTGTTGAACTTGAGTGGAAGAATCCTTGGTTGTTCGGGAAAAGCTGAGTTAGCTTGTGCGTGGAGCCTCTGTTCTGAAGTCATGTCCGTGAGATCATCCTGGGACTGCTGAACCGTTTTGGGAAGCCTTTGTCTATTTTCCCATAGATTTTTGTGACCACGCAGTACTGGATTGCGTGAGGCTTGTTGGCCTGTGAGCGACTCCTCCAGGTGAGAGAGTGCACAAAGGAAGGAGAGAGCTCCTGGAAGGAACCCTGTAGCTGCTACAGAACCCGGAGACTTCCGGTCCGGTCTGTTCCTGTAACCCAAGGTAAGGGAGATTGGCAGCCGAAGGACTGTCTAGGTGACAGAGAAGGTGCACTCTCCTGGGGTGGAACAGGCATGTGGGGAATGAGGTCTGTGGGTAGTGAGCGTGGGAGATTCCTGGGAGAGAATTCCTTCCTGATGGTTGTGTGTGGCTGAATTCCCTATAACCTCAGCCTAGCCTAGGATCCTTGCCTTGGGGTGGATCTCGGTCTCAGCTCGGGGGTGACCCACTGTTGAGATGATGAACAGTGTCGTCTAAGGCTGGGAGGTTCGTGGAAGGCCTGCACTTGGTTGGTGATTTCTACAGTTGTTAAAAGATAAGTATTCTGAATTATGCTTTGATCATGTTTTGCATGACTGAGTTGTTTGTGTATCATGTTTCTGCTGTGTAAATGAATTATTGTTTAATGTTATGGCTTGTTTAACTGTAAGCAGTAACTTATATATTTTACTCTGAGAATTAAGCGTGTTAATTGATTGAATGCATGTGCTTATAATTCTGTACAAATTATCTATAAAATTCATGTATAGAATGGTAACTGGGAGGTTTGAAGACCTCGGTAGTATAAAAGGGTACACTACAAATTGGTATCAGAGCGAAGGTTTCGACACTAAGCCTAGATGGGCCAGTTGAGTGGTCTTCGGACCGAGGGTGAGAGGAGAAATTGTGTTTGGAGGACCAATTTCGGACCCTGGTATGACCCGAAGTGTATAGGAGTTTAAACTCGGGAGGATCGTGAGTCATAAGATCACTATGGGATTAACCGTCAATCATCTAAGTTGACAGAAGTTGCACAGGGTTTAAGTCCTCATGGGTAGAGGAGAAGTTCCGGGGAGGTGTCGAGATATTAGAGTTATCAGGGTTTTGCTAAGGCAGAGAGTCAAGACCTTGTGATTATTGAAATCCCGAGGAGGGATCATAGCCGTAGGATCCCAAGGAGGACACGTGTCGGAATCTTGGAGAGAGTCACTAATCGGAGAATCGGATTTCCCGAGCACATGGAGATCTCGTCACACGGAATCGCGATCCGTGATTTCGCGACAAGATCTGGACCGTTCATATTAGGGGACATGTGGCAGAGATCTGCCATCGGGGAAAATCCCGAAAAGGAGTAAGTCCATCGGTGTTTGAAGTTCATCGAGAAATCGAGAACCCCGGTGACAAGTGAGTCATACACTTTGAATCTCCGAACCCCGAAACCCTGACGAGATATTTGAGTACGGTCACGGGGTAGAGGTCACATGGACTTGGGCTTAACTGCGAAGGGTTAAAGCAAAAGGCGCGTCGGGATATCGGGGATTCCGTGAGCATATGCGCTGTGACATTGAAACCGCCGAAACCCCGACGGGAAGTTGACTGCAGTCATACGGAGGTTGGTCCTATGGTGAGGGTATAGACCGGAGGGCTAGCACGGACGAAGTCCATCAGAAATCGTGGAATCGGGGATTCCGTGGTCAAGAGTTTTGGCACATTTTGATTCGCGAAACCTCGAACCCCGATAAGGGAAAAGGCTGGGGTCACGAGTTAGCGGTCACATGGTGTAGAGCCATGGCAGAGGCTAACGCATAAATGAACGCGTCGGAAGTCGAAGGATCGGGAGTTCTGAGTACGTGAACATCGCGACATCATGAACCCTGAAACCCCGACGAGAGCTATGAGTAGAGGTCACATGGACCTGAGCTTAACCGCGAAGGGTTAAGGAAAAAAGGCGCATCGAGTTTTGAGGACTGAAATCCCGATAGGAAGGTAAGGTCACGGTCGTGAAGGCATGGTCATATGCGACAAGAGCTAAGCTCAGGAGGGCTCGCACGTGAAGAAAGCTCATCGCAAATTGGGAATCGGGGATTCAAACCACCAGAACATTGCAGGATTCAGAATCCCGATAGAGGTAACCCCGATAGAAGGAAGGGAGACCTTGAAGAGTTCCTGTGGGAGGAAAAATTTCCCGATAGGGAAATAGGAGAATTTCAAGAAACCCGACAAACACAGAGCCAAACAGAGCTCAGAAAACTTGTGAAGTTGAAATGTCTTTCGTTTTTGTTCGTAATAGTTATAAATGTCATGGATTATTCATGAAGTTTAATGGCCTGACAATTTTGAATTGGATTGCACAGTGCGTGTTTAGAATACAACAAAGGCCAAAACTCCAGTTAATCAACGCCGAGCATGGAGTGGGGAAGAGTGCAAATTATCCCTAAAATGGAAGACGAACGAGAAGGAAAGGATGTTAACTTGGGAGTCGAAGGGTCGAACTCCAATGGGCATGGAAAGGAGATGGATAAGGAAGGACATATAATGAAAATCCTTGAAGGATTGCAAAGAGAGGCCAATGAGCATCGAGCTGATAGCCGAAAGCTCATGAAAGTCAAGGATCGGCAAGGGAAATTAAACTTAAAATTCCTGCAGAGTCTGGAAAGAATAGAGAAGAAACTTGAGAAGGAAAGGGACTCAGGTACGACAGAGAGTCACCGAGGACATGGGAGAAGAAGCAGATCGAGGAGTAGTAGCCGACATCACAGTCGCTCCCAAAAACATTCGGATAGGGAGACACACAGTAGTTCAAGCCCATCACCTACCAGAAAACATCAAAAATCTGGAAGGGAGGAATTGAAAGGAGAGATGAATAAAATTAAACCTCCAACATTTGATGGGGAGCATAAGAAGGAGGAAGATGCTGAGACATGGTTGCTTGGCATGAAGAAATACTTCCAGCTGCAGAATTATTCTGCCCATGCAGAAGGAAGAACTACAATGTACCAGCTGAAAGGAAAAGCATCTATGTGGTGGGATCAGTTTGTGCAGGTGCAGCACATCAGAGAGAAAGAGGTCACGTGGAAGGAGTTTAAGAGGTATTTCGAGAAGAAATACCTGACTAAAAGATACTATGACAGAAAGATGAAGGAGTTCTTCGAACTCAAGTTGGGCAATATGACCATTGATGAGTATGAACGAAGTTTTCTGGAACTGATGAAGTATGTTCCATTCATCAAAGACGAGGCTGTCAAAATTCAGAGGTATTTGAGTGGACTGCCACCTTCCATTGGTGACAATATTCAATATGATGATCCTAAGACCACGGAAGAAACCATAAGAAGGGTAGAATGCCTATATGAACAGCAAAGGGAAAAGCCTACCTTTCGGAAGGCTTGGGATGACCAGAAGAGGTTTAAGAAGGAATAGAGGCAGAAGGGAAGTAAGCCTTCCTTTTTCAGAAACATTCCTTGGGGACAATCATCTTTTAAAGAGCCCAGGGAAGTTGAAGGGAGTGAGAAGATGCCAAGGCCTCCACCCATGGAGTGTTGGGGCTGTAAAGGGAATCATCGATATAGAGACTGCCCCCATAGGAAAGACAAAGCAAGAACTGTCCATACTGTTCAACAAGATGAAACAGTGGAGGATATGGGCAGAAAAATGTTGAGGATCTATGCAACCCTGGACAACAAGCAAGAAAAATTTCAATCACACATGATTGAAGTGGAAGGTATGATCAACAACCGACCACTTGTTATTTTAATTGATTCAGGGGCTAGCCATAGTTATGTAGATCCTATAGTGGTGGAAAGTTTGCATCTAACGAGAAGCAAACATGAAAAGTCTTGGTTAGTACAGTTAGCCACAGGGACCAAGAGGAAGGTCACTGAATTGGTTAAGTCCTGTTCAGTGGACATGAAGGGAATGAGCACTAAGGCTGAACTGAACATTCTGCCTTTAGGCTCATATGATTTCTTAATTGGGATGGACTGGTTGGACCAGCACCATGCCCTTCTGGATTGTCGAAACAAGAGATTCACATGTCTGAACGAAGAGGGAAATCAGGTAACAGTCCAAGGAATTCCCAGAGCCATGGCTGTGAGGGAAATCTCAGCTATGCAGCTGAAGAAATGTTACCGGAAAGGCTGTCAATTATTTGCAGCCCGGATGGAAGAAGTATTCCAAAATGTGGTCTCGAATTTGGAAGACCACAGGGTGCTCAAAGAGTTTGTGGACATGTTTCAGGAGGTGCCTAGACTACCTCCGAAGAGGGACATCAATTTTTCTATAAATCTGATGCCTAGAGCAGACCCAGTTTCGAAGGCTCCTTATAGAATGAGTGCGCCGGAGCTGAAAGAGTTGCAATTGCAGCTCGAAGAGCTATTAAAGAAAGGCTACATTCGTCCCAGTGTGTCACCGTGGGGAGCCCCAGTTCTATTTGTGAAGAATAAAGATGGAACGTTGAGGCTATGCATTGACTTTCGGCAGTTGAATAAAGTCACTGTCAAAAACAAATATCCTCTGCCAAGGATTGATGATATTTTTGATCAGTTAAAGGATGCGAAAGTATTTTTGAAAATAGATCTTCAATCTGGATATCATCAAGTGAGGATAAAAGATGAAGACATCAGCAAGACTGCCTTCAGAACAAGGTACAGTCATTATGAGTTTATAGTGGTGCCGTTTGGATTGTCCAATGCGCCTGTTGTCTTTATGTGCTTAATGAATGGAGTGTTCAGAAATTATCTAGACAAGTTTGTCATAGTATTCTTGGATGATATCTTGGTGTATTCCAAGACAGAGGAAGAACACGAACAACATCTTAGAATGGTGCTGCAGGTGTTGAGAGAACACCAGCTCTACGCAAAACTGAGCAAGTGCTCATTTTACCAAAAGCAGATCCATTATCTGGGACACATTATTTCTGAAGAGGGGATCGTTGTGGATTCTGAGAAGGTATAGGACATTCAAGAGTGGCCAACGCCAAGAAATGTGACAGAAGTTAGATCCTTTATGGGTCTGGAAGGTTATTATAGGAGGTTCATAGCCAGATTTTCAAGGATAGCTCATGCTATCACTTCCTTGTAAAGGAAGGAGAAGAAGTTCCAGTGGACTGAACAATGTGAGAGCAGCTTCCAGCAATTGAAGCAGCTGCTCACTAGTGCTCCAATCCTAAAGATTGTTGATCCAAATAAGGATTACGTAGTGTGCACAGATGCGTGTAAGGAAGGGATGGGAGGAGTTCTTAGCCAAGAGGGATCTGTAATTTGTTATGAATCCCGAAAACTGAAAGAGCATGAAAAGAATTATGCCACTCATGATGTAGAGCTGGCAGCAGTTGTCCATGCATTGAGGAAATGGAGACATTACCTCATGGGTAAGAAATTTGAATTAAGAACGGACCACAATGGTCTGAAGTATTTATTTGATCAGCCAACCTTAAATGCCAGGCAAATTAGATGGCTGGAATTTCTGTGCGAATATGACTTTGATATTAGGCATAACAAAGGGAAAGACAACAAAGTGGCTAATGCACTCAGCAGAAAAGTGCATGAATTACATGCTATAGCCATTAGCATGTATAGAACTGAGTTAAAAGACAGAATTGTGGAGGCTACAAGTGTTGATTTGCAGTACAGAAATCTTGTAGCAAAGCTACAACAGCATGAAAGATCACAGATCGAGAAAGGTTATGCCTTGGGAACTGATGGTCTACTTCTATATAAGAACATAATATATGTACCCAATGATCAAGAGTTGAAGCTAGCAATTCTAAAGGAGATGCATAACGTGGCTTATGCTGGTCATCCTGGATATCAAAAGACTGTGGCAGCAATCAAAAGCCATTATTTTTGGCCAGGTATGAAGAAGGAAATTGCTGAATACATCGCCAGATGTATGGAATGCCAGAAGGTCAAGGCTGAGCACAGACACCCA
>ML796471.1:429091-454734 GCA_009831015.1 Picea engelmannii
AGCAGGGTTGTTGCAGCCTTTACCTATTCCTGAGTGGAAATGGGATGTGGTAACAATGGATTTTATCACATGATTGCCCAGAACATGCAAGCAGCATGATTCAATCATGGTGGTGGTTGACAAGCTTACTAAAGCTGCCCATTTTATTCCACTGAAAACCACCCACAGAGCAACAGATGTTGTTGATATCTTTTTAAAAGAAGTTGCACACTTGCATGGAATTCCTAAGACAATTGTGTCTGGTAGAGACCCGAAATTCACTTCGAATTTATGGAGAGGACTGTTCAAAGGATTCGGAATGAATATGAACTTTAGTACATCATATCATCCCGAGTCTGATGGACAGACAGAGAGAGTAAATAAAGTAATCAAAGACATGCTGAGAATGTATGTGATGGATAAACCATCAAGGTGGGAAGACTACCTGGATTTGGTAGAATTCACTTACAATAATGGGTACCATGCATCATTGAAGATGAGCCCATTCGAAGCGCTTTATGGAAGAAAGTGAAACACTCCAGTGAGCTGGGATAATCTAGCTAACAGAACAGTAGTTGGACCTGAACTACTCAGAGAGATGGAAGATCAAATGATAAAAATTAAACAGAATCTGAAAGCTGCCCAGGACAGGCAAAAAAGTTACGCTAATAGTAACAGAACCCATAGAGAATTCAAAGTGGGTGACCATGTTTTCCTGAAAGTGAAAACTAACAGGAGTTCTCTAAAATTGGGAAGTTGCGCCAAGTTGGCAATAAGATATTGTGGGCCATTCGAGATCCTGGAAAGGATTGGGCCAGTTGCATACATGCTTGCATTACCTGCATCTATGACTGTACATAATGTGTTTCATGTTTCACTACTTAAGAAATATGTACCTGATACTAATCATGTTATTGATTGGACTGTGATCCATGTGGAACCAGAAGGTGTCCTGCAAGTGCATCCTGTACGCATATTGGACAGGAAAAGCAAACAGCTCCGGAATCAAGCTATAGAGCTTGTAAAGGTCCAGTGGACCTGGTACGGTCCTGAGGACGCGATGTGGGAGCATGTAGATGTTATATGGGCAGATTACCCGCATCTTTTTGAAAATTTTGAAAAGCTTGCAGATGCTATGTAAAGTTGCACTGAGGACAGTGCAAAAATAAGGGGAGGGGGATTGTATTGTCCCCAAGGCCGAGCCTCGATGTAAGCCATGATCTGAAAGAGATTGTAAATATGTGTTATAGGCTGGTGAGCCGAGTTTTGTATAAGCCAGCAGGCTTATGTGTTTGATTAGGCCAGAGAGCCTAAGGGTTGAAGGCCAAGGGCCTAGATTTTGTATCTGTATATATGCAGCACATCAATAAAATATAAACATCGCCAGGTGTAGACCGACCATGATGAATGAGTGATGGGGGACTAAGCATCCACAGAGTGGGCAAGGAACTAGGGGCTGGAAGGTGGGAAAGGGGCTGAGTGATGAGCCTAGGGGCTTAAGCCTGGGAAATAATATTTTAATATTATTTTAAAAAGAGACATGTGCATTTCCATTTATCCTAAGTTCCTGGCAAGGGAAGGAACGTGCAAGGGGGATGTACGTTGTGGTACGCATGCAGTTCCCAGGGTGACAAGTGTCAACCCTGGTGCATGCAAATAAAACAGAGGAAGTAAGCCATGAGGGGGATCTTCTCCTCCATTCAGACCCGAACCTCAGAGCGTGAGACCAGTACGACCTCTGCCAGATACCCTGGTTCATCTCTGAAATCCGTAAAGCCTGTGTTTGTCCTGAGGAAACCGGGTACACCCTATCCAGAGATGTGATTATGTGTTTGTTCTAGGCAACCCAGGAGCGCATTTCCTGAACCAGAACCCTGTGTTGAACTTGAGTGGAAGAATCCTTGGTTGTTCGGGAAAAGCTGAGTTAGCCTGTGCATGGAGCCTCTGTTCCGAAGTCATGTCTGTGAGATCATCCTTTGAATACTGAACCATTTTGGGAAGCCTTTGTCTGTTTTCCCGTAGATTGTTGTGACCACGCAGTACTGGACTGCGTGAGGCTTGTTGGCCTGTGAGCGACTCCTCCAAGTGAGAGAGTGCGCAGAGGAAGGAGAGAGCTCCTGGAAGGAACCCTGTAGCTGCTACAGAACCTGGAGACTTCCGGTCCGGTCTGTTCCTGTAACCCAAGGTTAGGGAGACTGGCAGGCGAAGGACTGTCCAGGTGACAGAGAAGGCGCACTCTCCTGGGGTGGAACAGGCATGTGGGGAATGAGGGTCTGTGGGCAGTGAGCATGGGAGATTCCTGGGAGAGAATTCCTTCCTGATGGTTGTGTGTGGCTGAATTCTCTGTAACCTCAGCCTAGCCTAGGATCCTTGCCTTGGGGTGGAGCTCGGTCCCAGCTCGGGGGTGACCCACTGTTGAGTTGATGAACAGTGTGGTCTAAGGCTGGGAGGTTCGTGGAAGGCCTGCACTTGGTTGGTGATTTCTACAACTGTTAAAAGATAAGTATTCTAAATTATGCTTTGATCATGTTTTGCATGACTGAGTTGTTTATGTATCATGTTTCTGCTGTGTAAATGAATTACTGTTTAATGATATGGCTTGTTTAACTGTAAGCAGTAACTTATATTTTTTACTCTGAGAATTAAGCGTGTTAATTGATTGAATGCATGTGCTTATAAGTCTGTACAAATTATCTATAAAATTCATGTATAGAATGGTAACTGAGAGGTTTGAAGACCTCGATAGTGTAAAAGGGTACACTATAGTAGTGCAACTACAGCTACACGTTTCATATTTGATATATCATAACCAGGTTTGGATGACCAAAGATCCTTATGAGTGATCAAGGTATACATTTTATTAATAAGACTATTGAAGCCTTGACTCAGGAATTTGAAGTTCATCACTAGAAGAGCACTCCATATCATCCACAAGAAAATGGTACATTTGAAGCCTTCAACAAGATCTTGGACACTACGCTGACAAATATTTGTAGTGTAAACAAAGATAACTAGGATTTGAGAGTACCAACTATGTTATGGGCCTATAGGACCACTTGTAAGAAGCTGAAAATGCAGACCCCATTTAAGTTGTTTTATGGTTTAGAAGCGGTTGTGCCTATGGAATATTTAGTTCCTAGCTTGAGAATTGCAACATTCGTAGATATGGACGACACTGGTGCACTGGAAGATATAGTTGTGCAGTTGGTAGATCTCGAGGAAGACATATTTATTGCAGTATTCCATCAACAGGTACAAAAAGAACAAGAGAAGGCTTACCATGACAGACACATCCAGAAGAAAGCCTTTAATCAAGGAGATTTGGTATTGGTATATGACAGAAAGTTCATGAAGCATCCAGGGAAGTTCATAACACATTAGCTAGGACCATATGAGGTCACCTATGTTACAGAAGGAGTATTTGTGCAGTTGAAGACTTTTAATGGTGAATGGAAGGAAGGTTTGGTGAATGGAAGTCAATTGAAATTGTACTATGACAACCAACTACCTCACAGCTCTCAATAGAAGCAAAAGGAGAAGGGTCTAGGTACCAGGTGCAATTGAAAATGGGTATCAAACACATAAAAGATAGTATGCACACGGTGGGGAGGAATGGAGCCAAAAGCACAGGTTGCATTACACAGTCTGAAGTTGAAGTAAAGAAGAAGGTTTAGGTCAAAGTGCCCCGAGACGAGTCACAGGTGAGTGTTGGGGGCCTGTTGGCCCTTGGGTATGGATTGAGGAATAAAATCAAGAAAAAGGAAGAGAATAGACGAAATGTGAACTGCACGGAAGACACACTAACTGAGATTGGGTCAAAGTGGTCAAAGAAGCAGAAAAGAAGGAGAAAAATATAGGAGAACGAGTCGTTGGACGTGAAGATCGAGGAGAACAGATCAGAAAGGAAGATGGATTATGGACAACTCAGCAAGTGGAAAAATCCATTGGTAGATGCTTTGGAGAACTTCGTGGGAAGGAAGGAAAGACAGGCTGGCGAAGCCCGAAAAATGTGGGTCAAGTTGACTTAGGGTTTTAGAAACCTATGGTTTTGGTATCTAGGGTTTTCACACCTAGGTTTATGCCTAAGGTTGTCAGTGAGATATTGTAATGTATAAATAAAAACCTAGATGAGAGAAGAGGGGTTTGTCACTGTCAATGTTGTTGTTTTTGTTCGTTGTTGTTGGATATATGTTCACTATTGTAAGAATGAAGGACATTGGACATTATTATCTAGAGATGGAGAGAGAAGTGTTATGTGTGAGAGCACTTGGGTATTGTGATATCTTCAGATGGGTGCTAAGATCAAACCTGCAGCTGGGTGTGCAGGGAGGGAAGAGAAAGAAAGATAAGAAGAGTGAGATTTGCAAGCTAAGAGTGCATATAGGATTGCATGTTTTATATAATATCAAGAAACACAGTTCTGTGGACGTAGCCCTAGGGAGAGGGTGAACCACGTATACCTTGTTGTTGTGTGATTGATGTGATGTTCTTTTGTCTTCTGATATTATGTTATTGCATCTTTATATTAGGTCTGATATATAATTGTGCGAAGTAGGATTAAGTTGGTAGATGTTATCTAGGTGTTGTGTTGTTGTTATATTGCATCCACTTTGCATTTCCTCTGGTTGTAGACGCCTGTGTCCTGCAACCCCCTATTGCTACTTTGGGTGAGACTGCATCTGCTTCACAAGTGTTGTCGAAAGGGCCAATAGTTAGGGCTTTTTGGTGCGTTGTTAGAACCGAACCCCAGGTCTTCGCCTGTGCCAACATTGTATCCCATGTCCTACTTGATACGATAAATGATATAAACATGTGTTCTATTGTTTTTCTTTGGCATATTGAAAAATTTTACACCTTTCTACAAATCACTTGACATCAGATCTCATACCTGGACAAAAATAAGAACTTAATTGAGCATAGGTTTTATCATGTCCAAAGTGACCAACCAAGCCTCCACTATGCTTCTTTTTTAGCAAGTTATCTCTCATTGACAATTTTGGAATGCACAATTGACTTTCTTTGAACAACAATCCCTCCTAGATCATATACTCTATCCAAGCACTTATATCTCTGATCACTGGATTCTCACATGCTTCATAGGATTCCTTGAATTTTGGGTCTTCTTTATACATTTCTTTGAGAAGTTCAAACCCCAAAGTACTCACTTAGAATTCCTACAAAACCAAACACCTCTTGCTTAAAGAATATGCAACTTTGTTAGAACTCCCACTGATATGTTTAAGAACAAATGTAAAGTTTTGCATAAACTCTACCCATTTGGAATGTCTCTGATTCAACTTCTCCTACTTAGTTATAAACTTCAAAGCATGATTGTGAGTATAAAAAATAAATTCTTTAGGCATTAGATAATGGCTCCATTTCTTTAAGGCATGTATCACTGCATAGAACTCTTTATTATAGGTTGAGTATTTCTACTTGGAATCATTCAACTTCTCACTGAAATAAGCAATAGGATTATCATCTTGACTTAGAACAACACCAATGGCCATTCCACCTACATCACACTTGACTTGGAAATGTTTATGAAAATCTAGAAGAACCAAAATAGGTTGTTCGGTGATATTCTCTTTCAAAAATTTGAATCCCCTTTCAGCCTCTGCTATCTACTTGAATGGTTTTTGTTCCTTCTTAATAGTTTCGACTATTAGAGCACATATTCTACTGAAATTTCTAATAAATTTCTTGTAAAAACTTGCTAACCCATGAAAACTTCTCACCTCATAAATATTCCTTGTAGAAGGCCACTCCTTGATAGATTTCACCTTCTCTGGATCCATCTTCAATCCATCTTCTAAGATTACAAATCTCAAATATACCAATTTTATTTTCATGAAAGAACATTTCTTCGTATTAATCAAAAGTTTCTCTTCCTACAACTTTCTCAACACAAACTTCAAAAACATTAGGTGTTCTTCATTTGTTCTATTGTAGACAAGAATATCATCTAGATATACAATTACAAATTTCCCAAGGAAATATTTGACTTCATATGTGAGCGTCATGGATGTACTAGGTGCATTTTTCAAGACAAAAGGCATGACAAGCCATTCATACAAACCATCATTTCTCTTATAGATTGTCTTCCATTCAACTCCCTCTCTCATACTAATATGATGATATCCACTCTTTAAAACAATCTTTGAAAAATAATTTGCAACACTTAGACAGTCTATCAACTCATCCATATGAGGTAAACGAAATATGTACCTGATTGTAATCTTGTTAATTTATCTGAAGTCTATATACATTCTCCAACTCCCATCCTTCTTTAGACTCAAAAAATATGGCACCAAACAAGGTCTTAAACTTTCTTTGATTAATCGCTTATCCAACAACTCATGAACCTGATTTTTGATCTCTTCATTCTCTTTGGGTGTCATCCTATAGGCAGTTTTTCTTGGTAGACCTTCTCTTGGAATCAAGTTGATGTGATGGCTAATTCTTCTTATGGGTGGTAGGGAATTAGGCAACTCATCAACAATGATATAAAAAAACTCATCTAACAGTGCTTAAATTTCAACAGGAAAATCATGTAAATTGGTGTTGGTAAGTACTACCCTTGGATTACTAATGAAAGAAAAATGTACCTCCTCGTCTTTCTTGACTCCCCGCAACAATTCCTTTCCACTCATCAATATCACATTTGGACCAACTTCTTCTTTATCTCCTTCATATTTCAGTGGAAATAACGCATACTTGTGTCCATCCTTTTCAAGGGTATAGGTATCCCTTATTCCATCATGGGTATCTTTCCTATCATACTGCCATGGTCTTTCCAACAAGATATGATAGACATCCATAGGCATGATATCACATATTCTTTCATATTTGTAACCACCAATATGAATTTCTACCTTATATTGTCCACTTACCATAATTTGATGTCCTTTCTACAACCAAGACACTTTGTATGGAGTAGGATGTGCCATCCTCTCCAATCCCAACTTCTCCACCATCTATGTAGAAACTATATTGTCTGTGTTGTCACTATCAATTACTACCTTGCAACATTTCCCTTTTGATTTGCACATGGTTCAAAATAAACTCTTCCTCTATCATGGTTCATGAGTTTCCTTCTCCGCTTTAATCAAAATTCTCTTCAACGGTAATGATTCACCCATCTCAAAATTTTCTTCACTTTTTCATTCAATCTATCTTCTTTAGCTTCTGTAATGTGACCTCCTCTATGGTTTGCTAACTTGTTCCCAGGACAATCCCAAGACATGTGTCTTGTTTTCCCATAGGTATAACACTTGACTTATCTACCTTTCCCTCTTCCTCTTGAGAAGAATCTTCCACCTCTTAACTCTCCTCCTCTAGGTGACTGACTGCTAGAGCTTCCCGCTTCTCCCTTTGAAGCTTGAAATCTTCCTCTATTGAATGATCATTTTCCTCTTGCTGGAATCCTTCCTCTATTATTTTGGCTCTGCTTTCTAGACAACCTTTCTTCTTCTTTTAAGGATTCTTGGTAGGAATATTACACTATTCTCAGGGACAAAAGAATGATCTCATAGTGAATATCATACCTCGATCCATTTATATACATGGAAACCTTCCCTACATCTTCTTCTACATGGCCTACCCTGATATTCAACCTATAGAATTATTCAATGTATTCATTCACTATCATATCTTTCTGCCCCAAATTTTGCAATTATCTGAACAAATTCAATTAATAATTCTTGGGCACGAACTTGCCTTTGAATTTAGCCACCATTCAATCCCAGCTTCTAATTTTAGATTTACCTTTCCTTCTTCTATATGTCTGCAACTCATCCCACCATAAAGGTGCATGGCCTTTTAGTCTTGTCACTGCATGCTTGGCTTTATTTTCTTCATCCACCTCTTCATAGTTAAATTACTTTTCCATTGCATTGATCCAATCAAGCAATTCATATACATTCAAGTTACCCTCATACATGGGCATTTAAATCTTTGCTATGGATCCAACTTTTGTGACCAATCTCAACAATTGATCCTATGTTGTTTCTCCTCCTATTGATCCTTATGTTTCCTCATCAAATCTTGTATCTTCACTTTTGTTGACATATCCTATGTTAGGTTCCTTTCTCTAAGTTGTCTCCATGGCTTCCATCCTCACCTAGATGTGCTTCATATCTAATCAAAACTCCCCAATTTCTACATTTCTCTCTCAACCTCCTCGTCTAGGTGGCATGATTCCTACAAGATAAAATTCTTTTGCTCTGATTCTTAGAGAGTTGCATGCTCTAATACCACTTGATGCAGAACTACCAGGTTCAATTTCCTCAAAATAGAGTATGTGAACAAATTTGTTGGAAACTTCAAGCTCAGGTTGCCCATAAACCCCTTTTATTGGCCTCATATTCTTCACTAGAAAAGTCTTAAACCCCTTTGTTATGCACTAGTGGAACAATGTTACCTTAAGTGCCTCCTTTACTCTGGTGCTAATCCCTCTCTCTCAACATGACCAAGTACTAGTCCTTAGGCTATGGACATCATCATCGTTATTTTCTTGTTAGAAAACAATTCCAATGCTCAGTTTTCTCGAATTGACGACACACATATCATCATCGATGTTTTTATTAGTGAGAAACCATATACATCCATCTGTCCTGACGATATACTAGTCCCGAAGAAACATGATCCATCTCCATCATCTTAGACCGTCGATATGGACATAAAGAACTTAATTAGCACCACCGATTTATTTCAATCTTCACCAATGTTCCTTTTTTATTTGTCGTCGATCTTCTCCTTCAACTTATCCTCATCGCTGATTATTTTTTTTTCCTAGCTCGTCATCATCGGCCCCACATTCATCAACATGGTTACCAAGTCTATCATCGATGATCACAGAGTTGTCATCGTTGATGATCCAACCCTGCTCTGAATTTATTGTCGTTGATTTGTGTTTGTTGTCAACACTCTTTATTGGTTTTTTGGGTTTTGATATGGTCAGTCTCGATGATCTAATCGTGACTATTGATTATGGGAAGGGAATTGCCTAGATATAATATACAATATCCAGTTAAATACAAACAAAGACATAAGGGATTTGGTGGATTTTGTTCAGCTATGGAACATGATTTTGTGCATGATCTTTTACACTACAAAATAAAAATTTATCACTATTTCAAGACAAATTACGAACAAGAATCAATTGCACATACAAAAAAAACCATAATAACACACAAAACTTAGTATTCTTATTAATTCTTGTAGGGAATAGACTGATACAACAATATGGCTCTATTCCTTTTGGTCTTGTGAACCTCTAAGAAATGTAAACTCTCGCACTCTCCACACCTACTAACCTCTATTCATTACAAAACACTCAATATATCCTCGAGCTCTTGGGTAGGTCACAAACCAACAAATCCCGAGCTATCTTAACAAAACCCCAATCTAGATATTGTTCCTAAAATTTAGTAATAAATCGACACATATCAAAACAACTCAATCTACAATACCATCTAAGATATCTCCTAGAGATATCATATTTAAACATTAAAAATAAAATGAAAAAATAGGGAACCAACTCCCTTGGTAAATGATTGTGACCCTTATGTCAATATTAGAATAAAATGGTTGATGCTCCTACATCAACTCATGACTAACCAACTAGTGAAATTTATTCTTGACTTTGTATCACAGACAAGTACTCACTCAAGATTTGGATAATTGTAGTTAATTTCTTTGTGAGTCTTTAGAATTTTTTAATTTCTATGTGTTTAACAAATACTCATTTTTATGAAAATATGAACCGTGCTGCTACACATTCTCTTTGATCAAGGATCAAGGAGGATTGGAAAGAATTAGGAACAAATTCAACATTGTCTCTTTCGATAACACTCATACTCCCTTGGTGTAAGCAAAATATAACTCTTGCAATATTTTTCCATCGTCCTTGTGTATTCCGTCAACAACCAAGAGTAGTTTTACAACATGGTGCGAAGTCAACTATGAAGAGAATTCATGTGATTGAGGAGCCTCCTTCAACTTCATACAAGTGTGAATCTAGTTGAGTGTTGGGCCTTTTGAACCCACTGAAGCCAAGCCCATTCCCACGTATATGCTCAATGGAGAGAAAAAAACAGTTTTCTCAATACTTGCTTCCAATAGTTGCTTGGAAAATTTTAGTGTGAATTTTGTTGTCCATGAATTGAACCCTGAATATCCATAGACTACATAAAGCAAGAGATGAAGAAAAAATGTAGTATTTCCTATCACAATACTATAATGGGTACAACAAATGAAATACAAAGCATAATACCTATAATTTTTCCAAACATTGTAATTTTCAGTGGCCTTCACTGAACTCCTGAAGAAGGTTTGTTGCAATGATTTCGACATCATCGACATCAATGGTGATAAAAAATTTACTTATGAGATGATTGGGAAATGAAAAAGGGAAAACTTTAATTGATGTTCTATGAGTGTGAAGGATGTTGGATAAGAGATTTTGCTTCCATTTAGATTTGAGGGCTTCTCAAATTATGTGTTTTGTAAATAACTTTGTGGGTTTTAAGGATTTTCCAGTACCCAAAATCAAGCCATTTTGGTTTATCTCATAGCATTTCCCTCACTCAAACAAGAAAAATATTATCATATTTTTAGATTATTAATTAAATTAATTAAAAATTAGTTATTTTTAGTTATTGTTCAATTATTTTCCTCGCAATACCTGTAATAGAAATTTAATTCATACATTCATTTCAAAATTATTATTATCTAAAAATAGTTAAATATTAATTTGAAATTTTAACTGGTTAAAACAAATATAGATCATAAAAATAAATTGTTTTTTAATATAAAAAACAAAAATTTATAAATTAAATAAAAATACTAATTTATCCTCTCTATAATTATAAAATGAATAATATAAATTACCATAAAGGAGAAACGAGATACAAATCGTCGAACAAATATGCTACGGAAGAGTCAATACCTTTGCACATTGATAAAGTAAATCCTAAAGTAATCGCTAGCACGTGACTCTTTCTACAAAACCCTTCAATTACCCTCATGGCCTCTTCTCCTAGAGGGGGCATTGGTTCCCCTCCCCCCCTCCCCCCCCCTCCCCCCTGGATATTGTTTCATTCTATTCCTTAGTCGCCTCTCTCTCTAAATCCACCAAATAAGCCCCTTATTGCTTTGTTAAAAATTCAAAAGAAATCTCATCCATCCCCATCCAAGACAATTCTAGGTTGCTTGTTCTGAAGTTTCACAAAAATGGCCTCATAGGTCAATTTACAAGAATATATCCCTCCCCTCATGCCATGGCTCTTTGGGTGGACAAAACTTGAAACTGTATTTGAAAGGTAATCCCTCCCACTCCTTTTGCGAAAAAGGTTTTGTTGCTTTCTTGTTCAAAGAAAAATCTGATCAGGATCATATATTTAGAAGCGATCCATACTTTATGGGTACCAGAGGTATGTATTTAAATCGTTGGAGTCCTTATTTTTTCCTTGAGAATGCTATTCCCTCATTTTTCCCTATTTGACTTAACCAACCTTTCCTCCCCCTCCACTGTTGAAATGACGAAACAATTTGAAACATTGGGAACTCCCTGTTATCGGACTAATTGATAGGTGCAGAAACTAACAGATCTCCCTAGATCCACCTGGATCTAGAACAAAACAGGACAGGACGTGACTATTTCCCTAAGTTATGACCATTGAATTAGCTAGTATGGAGGAACAAGTGACATACCTTTGTATCGCTTCCTAGGGTCTCTGTTACTCCTGCTTCGCTTCAGTGCTCTCGTGAGGTCAAGACCAAGACAACACAAACCAACCAAAGTGAAGATAACAAAATATATTCAATCGTCAACTTATGTGTATGATCAAGGAATTACACAATAAAGTAAGAATGACTTTATGGGAAAAGGACATGCCACTGTATCATATTAATCGAAAGTAGAAGATACAACCTGATTGCCTTGATGTCGTAAGCTTCCTTTCGGTAGCTCTTGGTTCCAACACACACACTTGCTCGATCCTTACATGAAGAAGATCCAATTCCTCTTGATAGACTTGCTAGAGTCTCCAAGCTCTTCAAGCTAGGTCCTTCACACAATTCCTTCACCAATTATCCAATTAATATTGTTTAACCTTTTCCATGAGAATCCCATCAATATATAGGAGAGGATGAGATGGTTACTTGGATAAGAATGATCCCACAATATCAGGGAAACCAGTGAAAAGATAACCATTCGAATGCCAACCCATTCTCTAGAAGATTCCCTTCTAGAAGCATCGAGACTTCATCTTTTTCCAAGCTTGAGAATAAGTTCGCACCTTAGCTATGTAGCACAGTGCGAGAAGTTTGCACCCTAGCTAAAGGCAGCCTGCGAGAATGGGTCATTATCGCACCCTAGGATATAAGCAACCTGTGAACTCTCTTGAAAAATATGTTTTCTGGGAAGAGATGAATGTCACTTTTCTCAGGAGAAAGTTCTTATTAAGAGCCTGAGTACACCATCATCAATACACCAAAAAGATGACCAAAAGCATGGGTAATAGAATGCCCCCCAAAGTATGAGGCCAGAATCAGTGACAACCGAAATACTTTGTAAACTGTGTGTGTGTGTCAGAAAACAGGAGCGCACCTAATCGGAAACCTGCGAACAACCAAGCATATACAGAATATCATACTAGTTCTGAGGTAAGCATTCCCATACTCAGATCACAGACGGATGACATTATAGGCATTGGTCATGGCCACCAATCATACACTATGGATCCATGCCATCAAAATATAGCATAACCACCAGGAATACACTGTGGATCTATGCAAGAAAATTCAAACTGAGACGACATAGCCACGAGACATACAAAGTGGATCTATGCGTCGCAGATTATACATATTCCATTGCAACCTAGACAAAGAGATGATATCCAGGGTCTTCAAACCCGTCACCCAAAAGTACGAATCTAACCATGTGATTACATGTGTTGAATTCGAACATGATAGAAACCACTTGATTACCGGTCATTGATGAAACCGTTAACAAGTGCGAGGGAAATCACCATTAATGTTAATGACTCCCAAGGTGCACTAGTACAATCCATCGAATGTGAATGAATGAGTTGAAGTCGAACATCCAACGAAATCTTTCAATCAGGGTTCAATGATGTAAACCCACTGTCAAAAGCGAGGAAACCTACCATTGAGGCATGCAAGTTCCAAGGTACCAAAGAATTTCTAAGTCTTGTTTCCGGATAATTAGCTGAAGTCGATGGAACAAAACTCGTCATAGGAGGGCCTTGATGTATCCCCCATCAATGACACAAAATGAGTAACAGATTTTGAAGGTGAAACAGAGTATGATGTAAGTTGGACTAGACACAGGGAAGGCCGACACAGAGAGAATGGACAACTGTAGATGGCCGACTCAATAAAGGTTTCAAATGAACTTCTCTTGAACATATGAATGACACGACCAATGATTTGGCAGCATTGACTCAGAGACGACGCAGGGTACGACCTTGTAGCAAATCGAATGAGAGACAAATGGATTTCCCCAACCGGCTTCAAATAATGAATAGGGGGGTGTCATGTTCAAGAGCGACACTTACTACCAATTAATATGAATACGAGAACACATCCCTTTCCCAAATTTTCCCCCACTATTTCTGGCGAGTACCTCTTTATTTTTACACAAGCTTGAGGAGGATAACATATGCTTGTTGATAGAAGCTCATCCTTCGGATAAGTCCTTCGGAGTATGTTTAATGAACACTAGGAAGGAGTGGTTCAGTCCCATTATGGGTCTATCGATGTTTGTTTAACAAGTCCAAAGATAGAAAACTTGAAGGTTTTTCATGATTATAGAGTCTGGAAAAACACTTTAAAAGAGAACTCTCTCGGTTCTTTTTTCGTAAAATAGTCTAATGAAACCGAAAAAGAGATAAATTATCGCCCAACAGATGCTTTCTTCAAATACTTTAACGAGCGTGAAAATAGCAAGGTCGCTCGGCAATCTTTTCATGTTTAGAGAGTCTGAAAAGAGCTTAAAGAGGACTCCAAGGGGGTTCCTTTTTCTTATAACCTTGTTGAGCCCGAAAAAGTGATAAAAGTGTGCTCGATCACGTTCTCATGTATTTTCGAGTGTGAGAACAGAAAAAGACCAAGCTCAAGGTTTTGTACAAAAACCATAAAAAACAATCAAAACATGCGATGAAGAAAAAAATATATATGCATCCCTGTGCATGAACATCGAAGTCGTTAAGCCTGCAAAAGTCATACTCAAAAAGGCATTAGGCATTAGGTTTTAATAAATAAACAATTATAAAATCCAATAACAAATGGTAAAAATAAATATGAAGGGGTAAATGTTCTTTTTACCATAACCATTTTAACTTTACCAATATTTGAGCCCAAAACCCCTCTTTTGCCCTTGAACTTCGGCGTTTGATTGCGGGAGTTACAAGCATCCATTCGACGAACCGTCTCCGGCAGTGAGGTAAGCTCTTTGTCCTCTACCTTTTTATGGTTTGATTTTTCATTTTCATTGGCAAAAAACACAGTTTCGAGTTTTTTTGGGGGGTTAAAGTTGCGTTCATCCATTCTTGCAGGCCAGCCACACGGGACCTGCGAGAATGCCTCATTCTCGCAGATGACCCCAAAGGCACCTATGAGAACCTCACACTATGCCTAAAGGGAACCTGCGAGAACCGCAAAGTGAATTTTTTTTTTAAATTTTTGCTCAATGAAAAGATACCAAGTGTTGAATAGAGTTATTAACTTTCTTATGCTTCTTATGCAGGTATTTGGCCATCACCATGGTTCTGGAATGGCATGAAAGGGAGCACGAAGAAGATGATGCCATTGCCGAAAATAATCCGGCCACCGTTGTCACTTTACGAGACTGTGGTCTTATGAAATTCTTTCGTATCTCGGGCATGAGGGCCCAAGTCAGGTTATTGGAGTACCTTGTGGATATGTGGGATCCCAACCAGCAAGTATTCCATGTAGGGGTCCACACATTGTCCTTGGATATTGAGGACATTTACTTCTTTACAGGACTGTCACGACGTGGGTACCACGTGAGCCTGACTGGTAGCAGAGGTGGTGGGTTTCCCATGAGTGAGTACTGTCGCTTGCACTGTGTTTCAGAGGCAGAGAGGAGCAAAGGGAAAGTAGCCATTTGGGGAGTGTGGGATTTGACCCTCCTTACTATTTTGTTCACCATTGCTCATATGGTTGGGAGCGCTGCTTCTCACATGGCTCTTCAGAGCTACTTTCAGTATGCCATAGAGTGTACTAAGCCTCGGGTTTTTAACTAGGCAGATGCAGTGCTTCGTAGCATGAAGAGGCAATTGACCAAATGCAAGCGAGGTGACCTAAAGCAATTTGGGTACAGGTCTTTGTTGGTGTCCTTCTTCCTTGAGAGGGTTCCCTTGCTAAGGCTGCAGGTTGAGTGGGATTTACCGGCTCCAACAGATCCAAGAATGTTGAGGTGGTGTCAGCTCATGGCCCGACATGTGGCTGGACCAATTATCAAATATAATGATGTCTTCTTCGACTGGTTGCGACCACAGATGTTGATGGTCGATGATTATGCTTATTCCAAGTTAGACTTTCGAGGAGATCTGGACCTGGTCCTGCCTGAGGGCGCTCAGTGGGGGGATCTTGGTAAGAAGTACACATTTTTTTCTTTTTAAATGTTTTTGTGAATTTTATCATATGCAAATGTTTTTTAATGTTCATCCAAGGTCTAAATACAATTTTTTTTTTTTTTTATGACACAGACGTGGGACCTTACCGACCTCCTAGTACTTCTCTTATTCAGTGGCAAGGAGAGGTGGCTCCAGTGCCACGATGGGATGCCGAAGATTATGAAGCGATGGAACAAAACCTAGAGGGTTTGACAATAGATATTCCAGACATGCCCCTTGGAGAGGTTCCACGACGTTATCAGTATCATACAGTAGGAGTGTCAGAGTCCATTGGCCGACTACTTCGTAGGGTTGCCCGGGCAGTCATGTGTTACCATGAACGTCATCCATAACATCACTTTGTAGAAGCTATGAGCTTCAGATTTTGAAATTTTGGTCATTGGACAAAACTTTTTGTAAAAACTCTTTTGATCGTTATATATACATACGGCTTCTACCGGTTTATCTTGTGTTGTGTGAAAATTGATGTGATTGATTTATAAATGACCCAAATGTCTGTCTAATACATAGTTAGCCAATGCATAAATTAATGTATTTAGACGTCTAGGAATATGTTGATATTCAATATAATCAAAATAGCATTCCAAGAGGCGAATTCATAAATACACCCATAACAAAGTAGGCCTCCGAATAGTATAGACATTACTTAATTGTAGTACTACGAGCTGTGAATCGAGTCGCACAACCAAATGACAGATTCTGAGTGAGATAGCATCAATCAACAATTCGATAACGGCGCTATACTCTGCAATATTGTTGGTCTCACAGCCAAGACACACACCTCGTAAGGAGACAAGTTCATTTGTAGGGGCGTAAATTGCCCATGCAGCAGAAGCAAGGTTCTAAGTACTACGGCTAGTGCCATCGGCGAAGCCAATGTAGGGTAGCGAAGACTCCGACATCTGGAAATCGAACACAACGTCACATAAGGGCAGAGACCAGATAACGACAAAAGCAAGCTATAGTAACACACAAGAAGTATGATACAATAAAAATACAGGTACTCATGCACAGGTGATCTTATGCATAGTACTTCTTCAAGTACAACCCATTTCTGGGTTTCCTTAAAGGGATACCATCGTCATCTACTAACTCATAATCCCCCTTTTCCAAAACTCGTCTAACGATATAAGGACCTCGCCACATGGCTTCAAATTTTCCATCTCCTAGCATATCTCGATCTTGTTCATAGAGGAGAACGAGATCTCCTTTGGAGAAAATGCGAGGCTTGACATGTTTGTCGTATTGGGCCTTGACATGTTTTTTCTGAGCTTCTATGACTAGGGTAGCATCGCATCGAGTTTCGTCTAATTGCATAAGATACAATAGACATTCTTTCTCAGCAGAAGTGTTTGGTAGGAGTTCAACAACTAGTTTTAAAGAGGGCATCTCGCATTCAATCGAGAGAATGTCTTCCAAACCATAGACTAACCGGAAAGGTGTAAACCCAGTAGCGGACTTGACGGATGTCCGATAAGCCCACAATGCAGAAAACAACATTGTGTGCCAACTTGTTTTGTGAATCCCTATCATTTGTCGGAGCATAGTTATGAGAAATTTGTTAATTGCTTCAACTTGGCCATTGGCTTGTGGGTAATAGGGCGTTGAGTTTTCATGGCGAAGACCCAACTTTTCAGTAAGTTTGGACATCATGAAGTTTCAAAAGTGGCTACCGTGATCAATGACGATAGCCTAGGGAACACCAAAATGAGCTATGATGTGATTAAAAATGAATAATGTTGCGGTCTTTCCAGTGTTGTCAAATGTTGGCATCGTCTTGGCCCATTTCGTAAAGTAATCTATGGCTACAATAATGTATCCATGCCCCCTGGTTGAGTGGGGGTGACATGTCATGAAATCGATGCCCCATTTCACAAAGAGACCAATGGAGACCACAGAGTGAAGAGGAGCAGGATGTGACCATATCGTATGATTATAGGTCTGGCAAGCATGGCATTTTTGAACGACGATTATGCAGTCGTTAAATAAAGAAGGCCAAAAATATCCTTCTCATAAGATCTTCTAGGTAGTAGCATACCCAGACATATGACCACCATAGGCTCCAGAATGGCATTCATTCAGAGCTTTCTCGGCTTCGTCGAACGTTAAGCAGCGTTGAAAAACTGAGTCAATCCCCCAACGATAAAGAGTATCTCTGAGGATAATATATTGACGGGCTTGTTAGCGTATTCGACGTCGGTCAGGACTAGACAAAGTTGGCCGGAAAGTATGGGTTTGGAGATATATGATGATATCACCATACCAAAGATCATCAGTGCTGATGAGGAAAAGGGATTCATCAGGTAATGAATCAGCTGCTACATTTTCCGTTTCAGAATAGGGAAAGTTGCATATCAACTCAGCAAACACTAAGGACTTCTTGGACTTGGCCTGTTCGAATTCCAAGTCAAACTCCTGGAGTATCACGATCCATTTGGAGTATCTTCCCCCTAGCAATTGACGTGTGAGAATGTGTTGCATAGGGTTGCAGTTAGAAATCACTGTAGTCTTGTGAGAGAGGATATAGTGCCGAAAGCGTTAGATGGATGCCAAGGCTAGTTTTTTGACATGTAAATACTTGGTTTCGGTAGGCGGTAAACTTCAACTCAAGTAATAGATAACATGTTCATCGTTAGCATCATCCTCTTGGACAAGAACCATACCAATGGTGTAATCCGAGGCTGCAAGGTAGAGGAAATAATTGCGACTGTAATCGGGGGGAAAGAGAAGCAGAGCATGTGTTAGGGACAATTTCAAAGATTCAAAGGATTTGTTTGCGATGGTATCCCATACTAACTCAGACCCCTTTTTTAGGAGCCGCGTAAATCCACGAGTTACTTCGGCGTAATTTGGGATAAAATGATGAAGAAAGTTTGCTTTCCCCTGCAAACTTTGTAACAGATGAAGTGTAGAAGGAGGAGGGAGATTAAGGATTGCTGCAACCTTTAAAGGATCTACCCTGATCCATTGATGCGAAACAATAAAGCCTAGAAGTCGACCGGATTCCACGTAGAAAACACACCTGTGAGGATTCAAACATATACGGTAAAACCGACAGTGGAAGAAAATGGCTCGGAGGTGGGTTGGATGATCGACTCGACGCATTGAGTGAGCGGGTAAATCATCTAGATATGGTTGCACGATGTGCTTGATATCATGGAAGGCATAAGACATAGCGCGTTGAAAAGTTGCGCCAGCGTTCTTGAGACCGAAGGGGAGTTTTCGATAGGAAAAAGTGCCCCAAGGACAAATAAAAGAAGTCTTATGTTGATCCTGGGGAATAATGTGGATTTGATTATACCCAGAGAAACCATCCATCAGAGAGAAGACTTCACTTCCGGCGCAATCATCGACAATATGATCGATGAAGGGGGTAGGAAATTTGTCTTTGGGACAAGCTTTGTTGATATCCCTATAATCAACACATACATGGATTGTGCCTTGTTTCTTGTCGATCGGGAAAAGATTGGAGACCCAGTCAGTGAGGGACATCAGGTAAATAAAGTCGGCTTTGAGAAGTTTCTCGACTTCGAGCTTGATAGCGGCTGCTTTACATGGGTGAACTGGATGAAGGCGTTGCCGGATAGGTTTAGCGTCGGGGTATGTCTTGATCTCATGTATCACAATGTTGGGGTCAATACCTAGCATTTCTTCGTAGCTCCAGGCGAAGATGTCACGAAACTCTTTGAAAAGGGACATGTAGGTGATGATTTCGTCAGGGGAACATGAAGCTCTGATATGGACATTTTCGATAATTCCAAGTTTTATGGATATGTCGAGGGGAATAGTGGGAGAGATATTGCTTAAATTCCCTTCGGAAAAAACATTGTGTGTGGACTCAGGAACGGTTGAGATGATGACAATGGTCGACGGGGTCGAGATCCATTGGTAGTTTTCAATGGGATGTTGCTCCAGGAAGAGGATGGAACGATGATGTCCATCGTCCCAAGGGGTGTCCTCCATGATAGACATGATCATCTCGTCTGTGGGAAAAATCACACAGAAGGGATCTGGAGATAACTCACCAAGAGAGGGGGTGGAAGGGGTTGCCGATTGAATGGCCTGATAGGCGGATTCGACCAGACTTAACAACATTTCGTCGCCATAACGAAGATGATCTCCAGGGTCAGGTACCATCCATGGGTCGTGAGACACAGGAATTCCGTGAATCGAGGTAGAGATCATGTTGATTGAAGCAACGGATGAGCGTGGAACATCGGGTGGTGGAATGGGGAAAGTACCCATTAACAAAGAGTCTTTGAGAAGGCCTACACCGATGTTCTCATAACCCAGTGGGGTTTTAGCGATGAACGATACATTGCCAGTACGGGTATCGGAGTTAAAGAAGGCTAATTGGTCGACGGTGACTACCTTCCCTTGATGTGGGAAACATACCACATGAAAAAGGGTCGACATAACTACGCGCATGGAATCAATCCAGCTGCGGCCAAGCAGAAGATTGTAATCAAGAGGAGCATCAAAGACTTCCACTTCGACTTGGACCATTTTGCCTTCTAACGTGATTGGAAATGAAGGAAGGACATCATAGGGCTTAAAACTGGAACCATTGAAGGCTTTGAGAGTGTTCTGGGATTCATTCAAAGAGAGAGAGCCAATGGATTTCCAACAAGTAAGACACATGACACACATCGAGGCACCCTCGTCGATAATGGTTCGACAAATGTTTTTGTCAGAGACAATCACTTGGATCCGGAATGCGAGTTGAGGGGGTAACCTTGGAATGTGATCTTCCAAGTCAAAAATTATTAAATTTGTATTCGTCGGGTCAATTCCACCGATAGCTTTCAACAGTGCCTTGCGTTGCATGGGAAAACTTTGAAGGACTTCGAGGGATAACATTGTAGAGGGTGCTTAGGATAGTTCTTCAACATTGCTATAGTTCTGGGCAGCACGAACATGAGGATTAAAAGCCGATTTCCGAACGACGCCCTTTGGGGGGGGTCGAAGAACTGTTTCAAGGCTCGGTCGTTCGAGTTGAAGAGGACCGTTTGTAGGTGGAGTCACAGGAGAGGGTTGTACCAATGAAGGAGGTGGGTCATCAACCTTCTCTTTAGAGGGAGAATAATCTTTGGCTCGAGTGGTGAGTGCAATGTCGTTCTGCTTTGAATTGCCAGTACACATAAATACATAGGATGTAGTAGAATGTGAGGGTTGGTCATGAATGACCAATTGAGCCCGTTGTTGAGACAGGAAGGGTTGGGACAAAACGACCGGAGCAGGTGGTTTTGGGGCTCCTTGAAGAAACTTAGTGACCTCGACGTGTGGTGGACAATCCTTCATGTAGCGTTCATCACAACAGATAAGACAAGGGTATTGAGGTTTGCACTTATCTCGATTGTAAACAGGTGGAGTTTTTGTTCGCTCTGCTTGAAAAGTATTTTTGTCCTCCTTATTCTTACCCCTTCCCTTTTTGGATTTGTTTTTATCGGCTAGGGTAGATTGAACTGCATTTACCTCAGAAGTCTTGCCAGTGGGAGGGGTAGGAGACAGAGCATTTTGAACATTAGAAGAAGTAGGTTTGGGGTTGGCGCTCGAGGCGGAATGTGGTTGGGCATGGAAAGTGCCAATCACACCGTCGACTGCATGAGAAGCAGCTGGAGTAGTTGAAGTGGCGGAAGTGGAAGGTCGAGGTGCGTCAGGTAGTAAGTCATAAAGGGTACCCGTTTGTGAGTAAACGAGGTCAAGGTATTGAGCACGACTTATGGCCTGCTCTTCTGTGACTACTCCACCCATGGCGATGTCACGACCAATGTCATTCACAAATGATTTTATGAACCACTCTGCCAGCAACTGATCGGGGAGTTCGAGTTTGATGAGACGTCATCTCCATCGCCACTCATGAATGTGATCGGATATATGAGTGGCTTTGTTTTGTTTGAAAGAACTCAAAATCTTGGTCCCCATTTCATAACGGATCGGTAACTGGTAGTGGGTGAGGAAAGCCATAGCTAGGGTGTTGAAGTCAGCGAAGAAACCTCATGGTAATTCTATATACCACTTCACAACAGAACCCGTGAGGGTCCGTTGAAAAATACGTAAACGAATAGAGTCATCCATCAACGATTTGGATGAGCACCAGAGGTGAAAATTCATGACGTGATTGTTCAGGTCCTCTCCCGCTTTGCCGTTGAATTTAGGGATGTCCGATGGTATCTTGGCTGGTATAGCAGGCCATTGGGGAGAGTGACAAATTGGATCATTTAAAATTCTCGACAAGTCTGGGAGATCCAAAGTGGCCAAGAAGGGTAACTATCGATTCACATGCAGGTACTGGTGGCTTTGGGGAGGAAGCCCCGTCGGCAAACTAGTAGGACCATAAGAAGTCTTCATATAATGTGAAGACCCAGGTAGATTCGATGGTGGTTGGAGAGGATAGTAGCTCATGGGATTGTATCCTTGAATAGGGACGTGAGTTTGAGCATTCGAGCCCCAAATAGGATTGGACATACCTGGATATGGTTGGCCTATACTAGGGGGTATCATGGATGCAGCTGGAAGTTGTTGCCCCCCAGTCGATTAAGGAGTATGTTGTATCAGATGATTCCAATACTGGGCCAAGGATGGAGGTATGTTTTGTCCATAAGGTGGGGTCGGTGGGGTTTTCCCTCCAATCGGGGGTTGTGTTCCAATTGGGATTTGTGTTCCAATAGGAATTTGCCCGCTTAGAGGGGGTTGAGTCAAACCTCCTTGGTGAAATTGTCCACCAACGGGAATCTGGAATTTGGTGTGAATGATGGAATAGTGCCACTAGGATTAATACTGCTAGTGGAGGATGAGAAAGGTCCTCCAAAAGGGGGTTGAGGAAGTGTCGGAATAAAACTGGGAAGAGAGTGCCCAGAAGAAGAGGGACCATTAAGAGAACCAGATAGGGTTTGCGTAGGAATGGGAATGGAAGCATTCAACGCACGGTATTCGGGCGGTAGTGTCGGGGTGACATTGGGTGTGAGCGGTGTGCTAATGGGGGCTTGACTAACCATGATAATCCCGGTGTAATACTCATAGTATCTGTGTAATGGGCCATTTCTATAGGGATGGTCAAGATGTGGTCAGATCGCGGGGCGTCCATACTAGGAAAATAATAGGCAGTAGTAAACGGTATTGTGTCTGGGTTAGAGGTTTCGAAGAGCACAGGTGAGACAGTGATTTCAACACCTGATCCTGCACCAAAAAGGTCCCGTCTAAAAATGACCGTAGACCAAAAAGGATCTTGGCCCTCTATTCCTAGAAAGGGTCCAACCGGTGATCCAGAAGACACAACAACTAAGTCTCCGGAAGAATTCACTCGCATAAACTGTCTCTCAGAATCGAGGTGAAGTCAAAAGTCCTCTCGAGTATTGGTAATTCAGAAATGTTCTAGAGAGTCAGTTCATTCCACTTGTGGCGTGGTAACGTCTCGGACTTCACTCTGTTGAGGAGAGCCCTCAGGTGAGCTTGTAGGCAGGGGTTGAGAACCTTCCAGATGCTCTGGAGATAAACCCTGCATTCTACATGAACGACGTGGAGGATCTATTATGAACGAGTTACAAACTTACGAAGAAAATCGTATAGTCAGCTTGGGTAGACAAACAACACGCTCTAGTAAACAAAATCTAGGAAACAATGCCAAGCAAACAAGACCTTCTAATTCCGAAGTCACTAGTTGGTGATGAAATCCAACGTCGCAACAACAAGATGAGAAGAGGCTGGGCTAGGGTGGAAAAGTTACGCTGATGACCTGCTTAACGGACTTACACCCTAGTGCAAGCTCACACACATAATCGTGGGTATACCCTCCACGGAGCTCGAGTGAGTTTGTCCAACGTCGATTCCAGGTACCATGAAGACTTGCCCCTTCACAGTCACCTTGTGTAAGACCCTAGAAAGATAGGCCACTAAGGGTACTACCGAAAACAATAAATCCTGAGGGGATAGTCGACAGTTCGATTCACATGCAAGGGCAGGGTATCTAGCCTGAAATAAACTCAAGAGGCTTCCACTCATCATTGTGAGTATACCTTCAAGTGACCCCCGTAATACGTGCAATCTCTACACCGATATCAACAAAGCAGAGTGAGTAACTCTGTCAATATCAATGCGACCTCGTGTTTGACCCTTGTGTGAGAAGGGCTTCCCAGGACAAAATGTTGTAAATGGAATTTGACACTCCTTAACACAAGATGCTATTGTGTGTTTTTTTCTTTGCAGAGTGTATCTCTCTACCTATTCCAAAGCGCTAGCCTAGCTAAATGTTGGTGTAATAGAGCCCTATAAAAGAGTTACTAGTTAAATTTTACAATTGTGTAATGTTATTAAGGGTTGTTGTTACTCAAAGGAAGCAGAGATGAAACTGATGTTGTATGAGACTCTGACCCAACGATGCATAGATAAGAATGAAATATATCAATTTTCGTTCAATGAATCCTATGTATGGGAGGGAAAGAGAAGTTTTCCAAGCCAATCTTGAACTACGATACACAATTTCCTTTAAAATGCAATTGCAATGAATCACGTAATAATAACAATTCTCTATTTTTCTTTTTCAATAATTTCAACAATTGATTTTCAATATTTTCGAAGACGAAAATGCTTTTGAAAGAAAAACGTTTTTCACTTTTCAAAAATGACCTACACCATAATGGTGAAAGTGAGGAAAACCAAAAACTAATGAACAAGCAATAAACAAAAACCCAAACCAATCTTTCAATGGAAACAAAAATGACAAGTAGACAAATCTAGTCTTTTCAATTGCATGAGAAAAGTAATCTTCCAAATAATGAGCAAATGAGAAAGACAAAGAATCCCAACTTTCAACCAATCGTCGGTTCTTAACCAAACAAGCACTCAGATTCCAAAATCAGAGAGTATATATTTGCCAAGAAAAGTCAAGATATGAAAGTCGAGAAAAAGATGGACAGGAAGAGCCTTTGATTTACTCAGACTGATCGTGCACAAAATCTGAAGACAAGAAAACATCAATCAATGGTCCAAGAAGTTCATTTTAGGCACCTATACTGATCTGGGCAGCTGAACATGCAAAAATCTTAAATCCAAAATTTTGAAAAGAGGGTTTGCAAGCTATTAGTGTTACACAGTGCGAGAATGGGTCATTCTCGCAGGCTAGCTTTGAGCAGAGTGCGAGAACCTCGCACTGGTCCTAAAAGCAAAGTGCGAACTCAAAGTATTCTCACAGACCACTGTGGGGTTCAATGCGAGAATGTCTGAAACCAAGAATTTTTTTGGAAAAAGACAAAAACTTTGAAAGGGCTTCTGGACCTAGAGGGTCTATCAGGGTGTCCTGAAGACTCAGAGATTGATAGAAATGGAGAAAGGTAAGACAAGAAAAAATGGCCAAGGAAAAACACCAAAAACCACAAAGAAAATGGGTTGTGTCCCCAGTACAGTCGCCAATTTTGTTATCGGACTAATCGGTAGGTGCGGACACTAACATATCTCCCTAGATCCACCTCGATCTAGAACAAAACAGGACAGGACATAACTATTTCCCTAAGTTATGACCATTGAATTAACTAGTAGGGAGGAACAAATGACATACCTTTGTATCGCTTCCTAGGGTCTCTGTTGCTCCCGCTTCGCTCCGATGCTCTCGTGAGGTCAAGACCAAGACAACACAAACCAACTAAAGTGAATATAGCAAAATATATTCAATCGTCAACTTATGTGTATGATCAAGGAATTACACAATAAAGTAAGAACGACTTTATGGGAAAAGGACATGTTGTTGTATCATATTAATCGAAAGTAGAAGATACAACCTGATCGCCTTGATGTCACAAGCTTCCTTTCGGTGGATCTTGGTTCGAACACACACACTTGCTCGATCCTTGTATGAAGAAGATCCAATTCCTCTTGATAGACTTGCTAGAGTCTCCAAGCTCCTGTTCAAGCTAGGTCCTTCACACAATTCCTTCAACAATTCTCCAATTAATCTTGCTTAACCTTTTCCATGAGAATCCCATC
>ML796471.1:454784-468399 GCA_009831015.1 Picea engelmannii
GAGGATGAGATGGTTACTTGGATAAGAATGATCCCACAATATCAGGGAAACCAGTAAAAAGATAACCATTCGAATGCCAACCCATTCTCTAGAATATTCCCTTCTAGAACCATCGAGACTTCATCTTTTTCCAAGCTTGAGAATAAGTTCGCACCCTAGCTATGTAGCAAAGTGGGAGAAGTTCTCACCCTAGCTGAAGGCAGCCTGCGAGAATGGGTCATTCTCGCACCCTAGGATATAAGCAACCTGTGAACTCTCTTCAAAAATATGTTTTCTGGGAAGAGATGAATGTCACTTTTCTCAGAAGAAAGTTCTTATTAAGAGCCTGAGTACACCATTTTCAATACACCAACAAGATGACCAAAAGCATGGGTAACACTCCCTTGGTAAATACATTGAGAGAGTTGAACCCATGGATGGAATGCAAGCATGTGTTTGTATATGTGCCAAGGTAGATATAGAAAAAGGTCTCCCATAAGCCATAAATATCACACTATATAATTGGTATTATCTTCAACCAATAGACTATGAGAAACTTTCATATAAGTGCAAGGCATGACACGATCATCCCAAAAGATTCAACTGATCATCCCACACAGAAAGCAAATGAGCAATGGAAACAGCCTAGAAATAAAAGACATCTCTCTAAACAAGGTGTCTATCTGGAAAAGGCCCCAAACCTAGCAAGATATCCCTCCAATACAAGTTCTCACTTTGTCCCTTCGTCCTCCTCCCAAAGAAAAGGCCCAAATCTAGTGGCATCCAAAAATCAATATGAATTTCTCTTAGACTTGGAAGAAGACTCTGAGGAAATTCCCCAAATAGACCCTCTAGTCCACCCAACAAAGGAAGGAATCCAAAATATTTAAACCCCCTATGAATATCCCCGTCCTGTTGATCATTTGGTGGAGCAGGAAGAAGGAAATATTTCTTAAATCCAAAAGAAGAAATAGATCATGACTCCTCCCAAAACCCCCCCGCCAAAAAGATCAGGCGGAAATCAAGCCAACAATGATGAGAAGCAATAACATGACGGGAAATGGAGTTAGGAAAATAGGGTACCTTAGATGGCCATGTTTTAAAGGAACCTCAAGATTCAAGAAATCAAGGTGGATCCAACTCCCTAGAGGAGGAATCCTCAAATCATCCAATAAATGATAAAGATAATTTCCCAGAACTGTAGAGGGATTGGGAGTAGAAATAAGTTGATGTTTATTAGATGTTTTTTCAAAGAAGAAAACCCTCATGTCCTTCTACTCTAGGAAACAAATATGAAGGACTCTAAAGTCCTTCGAGAAAGAATATACATATGGCATTCTTGCAAAGGCTTGGTGGTCAATTCGATAGGTACCTTAGGCAGTCTCTACATGCTCTGGGACCCTCTAGTTTTCAATATGGAAAGTTGGAAAAGCTCGATTCATTGGTTACAAAAAAATTCAGTTCATCTCCCTTCTGGTAAGACCTTTTCTATAATTAATATATACATGCCCTTTGTTTCTAAAGAAAAAATAGTTTGATGGAATTCCCTTCTTAACCTTCATTACAGAAACAACCCTCTCAATCATATCATAGATGGAGACTTCAACACAATGCTGCACTCAAATGAAAATAAAGGGGGTAATATTGTTCTTGACCCATTTCATGAACACATGGAGGACCTCATGCCCTTTCTGTATTTAGTCGACATCAAACCCGTTAAAGGTCGCTTCACCTAGTGCAATAAAAGAATCGACTTGAGCCACATTGTCACCCATCTAGACCGTTTCCTCATCAATGGCTCTTTGCTGGAAGAATATGACATCCCCTCCTCCTACATCCTCTCGTGGAATATATCTAATCATCACCTCATCTCCCTTTCTTTGTTAGACCATGAAATTCCTGGTCACATTCCTTTCCGCTTCAATCCCTTGCGGATTCAAGAACCCTCTTTCTATGAATTGATTTCTACCTCCTGGAATAATTGGGTCCTAGTTTTCCTATCCACTTATGGGAACAAAAATTAAAGAGGAAAAAGCAGACCCTCAAAGAGTGGGCAAGAGGTAAAGAGAGGAACACCAATAATGCATTTAGAGTATTGATAGAAAAAATGGAAGCAATGTGGGGAAAGTTAGAAACTAATCATGTAACCTGGGCCCTCCTTAAGGAGGAACAACATCTTTCTTGATTACCAAAAATCATTGAGATAATAAGAAGATAAATGGTGCCTTAAATAAAAAATCCATTGCTACAGAAAGGAGACAAAAACACAAAAAAATTCTACCGCCAAGAGAAGGCCAGGCTCTAGAAAAAAATAAATTAAAGAGATAGAAAATGCAGATGGGACCACCATTTCAGGATATGACCAAGTAAATATTGCAGCACAAAGACATTTTTAGAAGCTATATTTAGAAGAAGGGGAGGTATATATCATTGCACAGGAGAGGTCGTTGGACAACATTCCCCCACTCATCATCTTAAAGGAAAATTAAGTGTTGAATCAACCAGTGACAGAGATGGAAGTTTTTGGGGTCATCCAACTAATGAATCTTGATAAGGCGTAGGGCCCAGATGGCTTTTCAACCCACTTTTACCAAAAATTTTGGCATATAATCAAATAATATCTCCTTAGTATGGTTCAATATGTCCAACATTCAAACAAACTAGGGGTAAGCACAAATCCCACATTCTTCGCTCTAATCCCCAAAGAAGCCAACCCATCGTCCTTCATGAGATTTCACCCCATTTCATTGGGAAATGTGTCCTATAAAATAATCTCAAAAATAATTTCCAACCAAATTAAGCCAATTTTCCCTAAATTAATCTCCCCAAATCATGGGGTTTTCTTGATAAAAGGAAGATAGTTGACAACATCCTTTTTTTCCAAGAAGTGATTCACCCTAGGATGCAGTGGGGAAAAAAGGGAATGGTTATCAAAATTAACATGGAAAATTCATTGGACAGAGTAAGACAATTCTTCCTCTTTGTTTTATTATCAAGATTTGGGTTCGGGGCAGAGCTCCTCTCCTGGATTTTGGCCTACATTAGTGACCCCTGGATTACACCTTTGATCAATGGAAGACCCACAACCTTCTTCAAAATTTATCATGGGCTCCAAGAAGGTTGTCATCTCCCCTCCTATACATTCTGATCATCGAATCCCTTAGTCACCAATTAGAACAGGAAAGGGTCCTCAAATCCATCCCAAAGATAAACATAGCACAAGGTGCCCAAAAAATCAATCACTCACAATTTGTGGGCAACACCCTTTTAATTGGGGGGGGACATCTAAAATTATTTCCAATAGATTCAAATCAGTTTTGTATGACTTCATGAGAGTCTATGGGGGGTTGATTAATCAATTAGAAAGTCAATTCTATGTTTGGAATAAAAATGCTTGGACAGTTGTAGCCATTGCCAGAACTATTCAATTCCCATTAGCGGACAAATGAAAAACCTTCAGATATATGGGAATTCCTATCTGCCTTAAATCCCTCCCATCCACTTCATGGGTACATATTATAGAAAAAATTAAAGAAAAATTCACCAATCGGGATCCCAATGACTTAACCCTGCAAGTAGAGTGGTTTTAATCAAATATGTTCTATCATCTTTTCCCATCTTCCAGTTCTCCATCCTATTAGCTCTATATAATGTCAAATTATCAATAGCACATGAATTAAGAATATTCCTCTAGAAAGGGGGGAAGAATAACACAAAGATACTATATCTGGTAAACTAGAACATTTTCAAAGTGCCAAAAACCCATGGAGGCCTCAGAATCATAGATCCAATCCTATCCAATTTATCCCTAGGCTTAAAGATTCTTTGGAGGTTGGTTTCTAGGTAAGTCGAATGGTGGAAAGAATTTCTACTCTGAAAATATATTACTAGAGATATACTGAAATGTCTTGGCTCCTCCCCTCAAGATAGGAATGGCTCTCTAATTTAGTCGTTCCTAAAATCCTCTCTCCCTCTCTTTCAAAGAAAAAGTCACATGGATTCTAAGGAATGGTCGAAAAATATCCACTTAGGATAATAATATCACGGGGAACCCCCTCCTTTCAATAGGATAAATCCCTCCTCCCCCTATTCAATTGGCTTCAGACTCAAGGGCTCCTCACTCTCTTCAATATATCGCAATGGAATAGATATTCCAGGAGCAGGTCTAGATGGTTGTTCAAAGATCCCCCTAGGCATATGCAAGCTTCTTTGCATGTTATGCTCATTCGCCTAAAAGGATGTGCACCCATTCATAAAAATCATAAATACTCTCATGTCTAGGGAAATGGGGAATACTCAGTCAAGAAAGGATATCAAAGCTTATTAACCCAATCTGTGCTTCCTTCGAAATCAAATTTGTGGAAAATTGTTTGGAGTATAGATAGTCTCCCGAAATTAAATATGTTCTACCAGACATTAGCAAATGGAAAAATTTTAATGGGAGAAAATATATTGAAAAAGGGCTTCAACAAGTCATTGAGGTGCATTTTATGTTGTGTATTGCATGAATATTCTTTGCGTCTCTTTTTAGAATGTTCCCTTTCCAGGGAGGTTTGGAAGGATGCACTACAAGGATTATCTCAAAGAATTCGATGGAATTCTACCCCAAGTAAGATCTTCAATAGATGGAAGGCCTCCTATATGTGATCACTTTTGAATAACCTAACTCTGAAAGTAGTCTTATTAGCCCTCCTAAATACATCTTTTGGAATATTTGGCTAGCATGTAACAGAGCCTTGTTCTCATATGAAAAAAATATTCTCTCATAAAAAAAAAATCCTTTGGGTTATTAGTAGAACACTTCAACTACGGAACTCAAAATGTACCTTCTTCATAGAAGCTCGATCCTAAGAAATATTCATGGCTACACCATCTATCTCTCATGGCCCCATCTCTAATGCTCCAAAGTAGTGATGTAGTCAGTTTCCCTTCTTCCTGACCACTCTAGTAGCTTCAATTATCACCTTCAGAATTCATCTAATTGAGGCAATCCAACCTTGGGCATGTTCTTATATTTGATGGAGCCTCAAGAGGTAACCATCTGATGGTAGGAGCAGGAAAAGTTATATTTTTCCCTCAAGGAAAGACCAAGCTCATATACGCTTAGAGCATTGGACACACCACTAATAAACAAGCAAAGACATATGCCCTCTACTGAGGATTACAATTAGCAAACTCCTATGGCATCCAATGTATCACATTCATTGGAGATTCGAAAATCACTATAATACATACACGGTTGAAATCCCTCCTAATTGACAACCACCTCATAGCTATCTTCCAAAAAATCCATCTAGAAATCCAAGCTTTCCAATGTGTGGAACCCTTCCACACTCTTAGACAAAATAACCAAGAAGCATATCAACAAGTGAATTTGGCAGTTTGATAAAAAATTGGGAGATTACGAGTCAATGGGAAGACTTCCACTCAATATATTCCATGAACACACACAACCCCTATAATTTTCACCAAAGAGACAGGACATATAAGAACCTTATCTCACATATTCCATCAACACACACAACCCCTATAATTTTCACCAAAGAGACGGGACATATAGGAACCTTATCTCACTTGAGTTTGTGCCACAAACTATATCTATAATTTCCCACATGGCACATTTAGCAATGAATGATTCATGACTGGGAGATAGTTATTGGATGAGATCTATCGAGAATCAGTTCATTGGAATCCTTGAATTTCATAGGGTGGCCCGTGTTCCCACTCCTCCTTCGTGCATGCAAGTGGTTATTCAGGGTATTTTTTCCAATCCCTGCAAACATGTGGGAAGTATTTCCCTGTCATGCCTCCATTGGGTCATAGGGATACACATAAATATAGGTGGCTCATGCACTCTCCATGCTATCTAGAGAAAGTGTCACCCTCGTGTGCCATGACTTCATACACTCAAGTCATTGTCTTCTACTCACCATAACTTTGGATCAGAAACTTGTGTGGCCGACCCATCCTCATTTTCCAAACAATGGGTTGTACCTGTAATCATTTATGATGGTGGATTCAACATCTATCAAGCCATTCAACCTCATCTCATTCTCCTTTAACTTAAAATTCTTCCTTAGTTTTGGATACAGTCATCCCATCCATATCATCTCCCACCTTTGCTTAGTTTTTTGCACATAATTTGTCTTCTAGCCTCTCTCCTATCGTGTTTGGGTTGATGGCGAGGGGTGAAGATAGAAGCTCGAGGAGAAACAAGGAAAATATGGACTTGAATAAATGAGGGAACTACTATCCACAGTCCAAACTTACAATTTCAGGTCAATGGCTTATTTGCACAAATTCACACCATATTAGAATTAATTGTATAACACAGGCAAGTTCAACAATAGATTCAAGATGAATGTGAGTCCCCGAGGTCACAGATTGAGGATCTCTGCATTCGTCCCAACACATTTTTCCACCAAATATGGAAACTGAAAATTTGGATGGGGCTTCGTTGCTAGTAAACATCCAGCCTCTCCCAAACCTAAACACCCCTCCTCTAGAATTTAGGGATTCTACTTCAGGAAGTCAGGACTCTCCAAAGTATCCTTAATTATGCTCTATTTTTGTGTACTCATCATAGGAGTTTATTTTAGAATCTACTCAGTGAAGTTTTATGTAGTAAAGTCTCAGCAAAAATATGCAGTTATTTAGTCTAAAAACTCTTTTTTTTCCCAAACTGTAATGCTCAGGGACATGATCTCAAATATTTTTGAATTATATGTACATTTTTTGCGTACCCATAGACATCTTTTATTAATGAAATTTCTCCAGTTTTTGTGAACAAAAAGTTATTAAAAAAGTTTGTATTAATCTATAACAAAAGGTTGAATTTTAAAAAGACACTTTTTGTTATCCCCACTACTAAGAGAGTTGTACAACTCAAGTTTTACTTGGAATATCCAAGTAACTTTCATGACTTGTCTCTCATCTTCAATAGTTATGGTATGATTTAATGGTGATTAATTTATTTATTTTGGTTCTTTTCTCTCTCATGCATACTCCCTCTAGAGTAGTTTTGTGGCTCCAAAATCCCTTATGACTCTCTTATACTATTTTATGCTATTATCAATCAAGAGAATCAACTCTCATGCATGCTCCCTATAGAGTAGCTATTTCACTCCAAAATCCCTTATGACTCTCATGTTTTGTTATGTTATTATCAATCAAGAGAAACATTTGGTTGTATAAGAGCAAGTATTAACATTTTATAGGAAATATAAATTGACTTGTTCATCTGATGTGATTTGCATATAATAGAAACATTAGGAGATTTGTGTGGCTGCAAGGCATCAAGTGCTCAATGACATGGAGGAATTCGTACATGAGGTTTTGTTGTTCCATTGGAGATGCCATGGGGATGAATATAGTTTCAAAAGGGTGTTAAGAGGGTTTTTGAATTCCTTTAGAATGAGTTGTTTGACATGGATGTTAATTGTTTTTGGTAAGCATTCTAGAAAATTAATTTTTTGTGATTTTGATTGGTATTTGGGTTTTGGGTCATCCCCTTTTTCACTAAGCTTGTGGACTTTTGATTCACTATGCATTCTTACCTTGGTTTTTTTAGTTTTTTTCTATTTTCTCGAACATTTTGTTTAATGCCAATCTTTTGTCACTCATTCTAACCTTATCCCCTCCCATGCACTATGGTGTGTCATACCAAGATGGAATTTTTGGCATCAGAGTAAGATTGATATCGCCCAACAATGTATCCACCTGGTGAAGCACCAATGAAAGTTGGTTTAGCGTTTTTTTCTTAAATGCCAAAATAAGGTTTGATGAAAACCCAAAAACTGCTTGAATGGATTTAGACAATTTCTATGCAGAAAACAAACCCACATATATGAAGTGGATTAAAGGGTGTGGGAAATAAATGGTGTGTGAAGTTGTCATCAATGAGGTCATTTTTAGCAAGTTCTTGAAGACTATTGTTCCAACTTTGTTAGAATTGAGCATGCTTAAGAACTTGACTAGATCTGCACCAACTAGTGTCATGGGGGTGTTCAATACCCATGCATTCAATATTGTATTTGTTGCATTTATTGCAGTAGGCCAATATCCTGCCCAGAACATTGAGGGCTCTTTGTGTTGCATCTCTTCATTTGTTTTTGACACGTAGGCATGAACTAACCTTCCATTCTAGCTATTTTTCTCGATAATTCCATAAACAAGTGTCCCAACTCCCAACCACTATGAATAAAAGGTAATGAGGTGGTTTTCATATTAATAACATTAAAATTATAAATAGTATCACTAAACCATATCGAGGTGGCTTTGATGTAACTAATATTAAAACTATCAAAATTAAAAATAGTCTTTCCAAAACATGACATTGAAGGGAATCTACCAGTCTACCCATTTTTTTTTAGTTAATTTGAACTCAACATGGAAGGAAGTTTGCTGGCATCGACATCCAATGGTGGCAAGGATCTACATGTATTAGTCACAATGCCTTTTATTGAGGTAAGAAAAAATTTTACTTGTTAATGTTTATTTGAAGGATTTATTTGGATTAGGGAATGAAGGTGGAGGAAAGCATCAATGGAGGTCTATTTCAATTTTGGTTTTGGTTTGAGTAGTCAACAATAAGGATAAGAAAATAATGGAAAATAATTACTTCCCCTCACCCTCCTTCCAATCCAATTAGTTTTAGCTTAGTTGTTGTGAACATCAATGTGGGGTTATTTTGTAATTTATTGGTTTGTTGTAGATGGGAAAAATAGGTGGAATAGAATTGGCTTCACAAGATGCTTTCTTAAATATTCTTAAAGTGAAAGGAGTGAATGTGGAATCCCCTATGGTAGATGCTTAGAGGTTGGCAGGAATTGTGGAAGGAGAAGTATTAGTTAGAGAACTGTCTCTCCTATTTTTTTTGGTTACATGCCAACTAGCGAAGATCCATATGAATTTCAAGAAAAGAAGCCAAACCAACAAACACCACCTAATCAATGACCTTATTTATCATAGTTGGGGTCCATGCACCCCAACCCAACAAATTCATGGGAAATATATTTCATTTAATGATTATTCATTTCATTTCGAGGTCGTTTGTCTATCAAATAAATGAAGGACAATGATACTTGTTAGGCTCCAACCTACTGATGTAAATTAGAGTGCAAATGATTGTCAATCCGGTGTTTGTAAGACTTAGAGGCACATCCAAAATATATGGATTTAGAGATATATTTTTATTCTTTAATGGGAATAAACCAAAACCTATTCTAAGGGCTGAATATGGAATAGATGTTAAGCTTATGTTCAGAAGTCCTATTCATAGATCTCATAACAGTAATCAACAATTGCTTTCCTAAAGAGTATCAACAATAAGCATTCAAGAGATGTTCGAACTAGTTCTAAGACTTATCAAATGCTAGAAGAACAAAACTCTTATTCAAGAGATGCATTCATTGTCTTCTTTCATTCATTAGCAACTATCATCAATTTAAATCAAAAGTATTGAAAGCGTAAATAACTCAAAAAGCATTCATGACTATCTTAATGCTTGAAGGCAAACCACACATTGAATTCTTATTCAATAAATCATTCACAATATGAGTAAGGCTTTGAAACATTAAGCATATGACTTAGCTATGGAATTCATCTAACTACAACAAAATATGAATAAAACTCATCTACAGCAAGATCTAATCTAAAACATGTATCAAAGATTACTTGAAAAGAACATAAAGAAAGAGTGTACTAGTTTGGCAAAGGGGGCTCTCCAATGCTTCACTTGTACACTTGAGTTGTCTCAGCTAAGAAAGAGCTCCAGAAACATTCACATCATCATATCATAGGCATTATCAGGAACAAAACATAGAACTGAACTCAAGATTGCAAATTCCAAAGTTTCTTCATTCACATTCAAGGTTGTCATACTAGTCTATGCTTTAGAGTATTTATACAAGAGTTTTAAAACTAAAAATGCTAATAAATCTCATAAATATCATGATCAGATCCATAATATGATCTAGGAAGGTCGAATTCCTCCTTCATATCCATAATATATGGCCAAATCCCACGAAAATCCAAAATTGTCCATGATTTAAGCCTAAAACAGGGTATTTTCTGCTGAAGTGGCCCTGTTTGGCCAGCATTGACCGGACATCTGGAAGGCTCAGATCTCGAAGTTGATAGCTCATTATCCATCCTTGTACATCAGGGATCACGACCCAAGTCTTATATTTCACCCAGGTGTTCTGCAAGTACACGAACCTAGGAGCAATTACGGGATTTAGTCAAATCCTGTAATTTCTAATAAATTTTCAATTTTAATGCCAAAATTTAGAAAACTCAATTCTTAAGCTAAAGAATGATAAATATACCTTGCATAAGCTATTTTATGGAAAAAATGGAATGAAATTAAGGAAAAATGGATGGATATAGAGGCAAAAGTGTAGTTTATAGAGTAAAAAGGAAGCATAAAAATGTACTCAACGTCTCCCCCAAGAGGAAGTCTTTGCATGTCCTCATGCACAAAAATGTCCCTGAACCTCTGTCACTGATCTTCTGCCACCTCTATTGCTTGCAATAATGTTTCCACATTCACCTGAGCTGTATGAAGTGCTTTCATTCTTTGATATTTCTCTTTATATGCCTTTTTCTGTTGAAACCACTTATAGGCTTGTTTGGAGATTAACTTGTTCTATTTTTGAAGCTTCTTGTTCTTCTTCTTCAAAGTTTCATTCTCCTCTCTTTTTATATAAATTTGGGTCCTTATCATTTCATTCTCTGTTTTTATGTATCTTTCTAGGACTTCAATTTCCTTGATTTTTCTCTTCATTTTCCTTATTTTCTTATTTTTCCTATCAAGTTCAGATGTGGACCCACCAGCCACTTCTTCCATTTGAGGTTCTTCTTTGATGCCTTTAATTAATTGTTCCACATCTTCTCTCATTTGTTCATATGTGGAAGTTTCATGTTCTTCAAAACCATCATTTCCCAATCATTGTGCCTCTAGAGTCTGAATATGTGCATACTGTGCTTGTTGTGCTTCATCATCATTTTCTTGTATTTGGCCCCTTTGAACTTGTTGGAGTTTTCTTGATTTTCTTTCATATGTGGTAAAAATCTTGTCTTTTTCCTCAAATTATTTCTCCTTTATCACCATGCTTCTTGTTCTTCTCCTCCCCATAGGTGGTTTTGAGCTTGTTTCCTTGGGGTTCTGTACTTCTTCCTCATCATCGGTCACAACTAAAATTTGTTCCTCTTCTTCTTCCTCCTTTATTGTTTCAAAACCATTTTCAATGATAAACTGTTGCCAAGTCAAATTTTGTTTCTATAGTTCATATATAATGATCATTTTAATAAAACCACAGTGATATAAACTCTTCTCTGTGTTCCTTCCTTGTTTTTGGACAGCCTTAGCCATCTTAGCAAGGCTTTGCAATAGAAAATAAGGCATGTTGATTTCACAGTCACCTTTTAAGTGTTGTAGCAGTTTAATGTGATATAGGTAGATGATGCTAAACCTTCCCTCACAAGTTATAAATTTTTGTATGAGATATGCTAATTCATCCCAAGGATGAATCAACCAACTCCTTGGAATTCCCTTCTTCCAATTTACTGCTGCTACCCTTGACCTGGAAATAAAAGGTTCCCATGATTTATCTTTGAAATGCTTGGTTTTGAAATATATTTCTCCTATTTGAGGAAGTCCACTGACATGTGCAATGCTATCTTCAGAGATCCTAATGGTAAGGTTTCCAACAGTATCCCTTTCCCCATCAAATGAGTGAGCAAATTCTAAAGCAACTTCTTCACAAGATCCATCAAATTTTTCAAAGAAACCTATCCACTATTTTTGCACCAAAATTTGTATACAATCCCTGTGAATGTCTGATGTAACAAGCTTCCCTGGTTCACATCTAGACACCATACTTCCAAGTTTTAAGACCAGGACCCTAAAATATTTCCACTGTTTATAGAAAGGAGGTCTAAGAGTTTCAACCCTACAATTCTTTTGACCAAAATTTCTTAAACTTGCAGACTCTGTTTGGATTTAATTCTGTGCATGGTCTTCAATAAGATTTTCTATTCAAAAGCAAAGGAAATCTCATATTTTTCAAATTCCTAAGCTGCTCTCTATTCTTCAATCATAAAAAAAAAATTATGCAAGGGCATACCTGGTAATTTCGAAAAAATTCTCAGGCTTCTTCTTGAGTTCCAGCTCAATTTTCCTTCTTACATATGGCCTCTACTAAAAATGAACTGTCTTGTTTTCAAAATGTACCATAGGACGTTGAATTTTACACTTGGTTGTTCAATTATTTGAGTTCGAGCTTACCTTCAATGGCTGACTCCTATTTGAATATGTCCTCTTGCCTTTTCTCACCACGTATCTCCTTCAACCTCTGCGTTTTATTCCACAGAATGAGAATGTTGTATGTTGACAGTGAAATTGTCAACATACAATTCGTTTTTTATCAGAGAATTTTGAGATAGGAAGGCGTAGGAGGGAACAATTTGCTAGAGCGTAGGGATTTGGGATGGCACTGGCATGGTGAAATAGAGCGTGCAATTTTTGAAATGGAGGTAAGTGTACACAGGAGTGCGTCAGCGGTTCGAGTTTGGGGAGCGTGCAAGTGAGACACAACAATATGAAAATCGTTTGAGTCGAAATCACTTTTATGAAGGGAGAAAAACGTTGGAGGAGACTTAAACAAAGATTTTTATCATTTTAAAAATGGGTTGTACAGCGATCATAGTTGAAGGTGTTGTTATATTTGTACCTTTTTACTTCCCTCCTCATTGCAATCATCATAATAAATGGTGTTTGTTTTTTAGAAAATGTGTTCACTTGACTTATAACGCCTTAATTTGTTTCCTTGAATAACTAACCTCTTCATCAAGCATGAAACCTTCCTCTTATGACCCCTTTTTAAATGTATATGCAAACAACCTTTAATCTATATAACAATAATTCAGTATGTGTATGCAACTTATGTCTTCAGAAACAGAGCATTTGACAGCTCAAAACAAACAATGTGTTTATATTTGAAACCCGATCCTTCCTTATAACTCCTTTGGAAACCAAAATTGGTTCCTTTAAGTACCATTTTTAATGCTTTTGAGGATATATGAAAATGGAGTGATGAAAAGATGATGTAGGGGAAAGGAAAGATAGGATATTTATCATTGCTCAGCTTAGGAAGAATTTCTCAAATTTAAAGCATTAAAAATCAAAATATATACTAACTTGTTTGCTCATTGTGTTTTTCCTAACTGACGCTGGATGGAATGTTGTTGTAAGTCTTCAATTTCCTCTTGTATTTCTTTTGCTTAGTATCTCAAGTCCCTCTGCTGACTGGAATTGATATTTTTCTCAGGTCCCTCTGCTGATTGGAATTGATATTTTTCTCAGGTCCCTCTGCTGAATGGAATGAATACTTCTCTCAGGTCCCTCTGCTGAGTGGAATGGATACTTTACTTAGGTCCCTTTGCTGAATGGAATTGATATTTTCCTCAGGTCCCTCTGCTGGATGAAATTCCCTTTTTTAAATGCATGTTGTCATCTGTAGAAGGCTTGAAAGGTTTTCAAAATATATACCTTATCCCCCTCAGCCTTATTTATTGACTTGTCCTCAAGTCTCAGAGATAAGTATTTGTAAAACTTTTGAAGCTGAAAAATGAA
>ML796471.1:489183-509117 GCA_009831015.1 Picea engelmannii
TCATTTTAAATTATCATTAATATATATATATATAGGATAATGAGAGATTAAGGTGATGACAATCATGTATATGGGAAATGTAGATGTATAACATAAAAGAGGAATAATGAGTAAAGGTCTTAGTTTTTTTTTTTGTAATTTTCTTTATGTTATACTACATAGGTGATGTCATTATCACATATGCATATAAAGAGGAAGTAATGAAATATAAATATTGTGTTAGTTTTTTGTTTTTTTTTGGAATTCTCTTTATGTTATACTACATAGGTGATGTCATTATCACATATGCATATAAAGAGGAAGCAATGAAATATAAATATGGTCTTAGTTTTTTGGAATTTTCTTTATGTTATATTACGTAGGTGATGTCATTCTTCCACCAGTTAGGAATTAATTTCTTCTTTGTAAAATTTTAAAACTATTAGATTTACTTTAAATCTTACCCTCGTCATCGCCCCAAGAATTTTATGAAGACACAACTATTACTTAGGTGGGTTTTTGTTTAATTTGTTATTTTTATTCCAGGGTCTGCTCTTAAGGTTAGATTAAAATTTTACCCTAAAAGTTTTAGATTTAGTACTTAGATTCTGAACTGGGCGAAACTGGGTTAGGGAAGTTGTTTAAGAATTTCTTAAGGCGTTATTGTCTTAGGGATATTTAGATTTGTTTCCTTCATCCACATCAGGCGACGTGCCCTTCAGGACGCACCACGTGCTCCAAGGGTGCCACTTACCTCGTTCGTTTCCTTTGCGCGACGTGCCCTTCAGGATGCACCACGTGCTCCAAGGGTTCCACTCGCTTCTTGTGTTTCTTTTGTGCGACGTGCCCTTCAGGATGCACCACGTGCTCCAAGGGTGCCACTCGCCAACTNCTATAACCCCTGGAGTCAACACTCCACCAGGTGAACTTGTGGGAGACTAAGGGCTCTAAGGAATAAGGCCCCCGCCTTATTGCACGCCCCTTAGAATCATCGTGAGCGACTGTCGCAGTCTTCCCTCACGGCATCGTGGATGCTCTTGAACTACTAGGTAATCGTTAACCTACAGTTCGAGCCACGGCGGGAGTGCGAGTGGGAGGTGGCAGGGCTGTTGACCACCCCTCTCCCTCAACCTCTCTGCAATCGTGTGTGGCCCCTTTACTCCATATGTGAGTCTGGTCGGCAAGCTATAGTCAGCCTGCATCATCAACAATCATGTCAGAACATGTCAATATCATATCATCAAATCAAATTAAATATCACAATAAATAAATCAACCCAAAAGCACACTCCCTGACTCAATCCGGAGTCCAAGGGGGGTTCCACCAATGCCTCTGCATCCTCAAGGTCCAAAACCCTGCACACTCAATACAACTGAGTCAAATAGCACCTGTCTACATCACATAGTAAAACATCATGTTGTCTATCATAATGCATCACAATCAAGTATAAATGTTTTAACATCAGAAAGTCCAGATCACTTGCGAGCAAGTGTCCTCAAATAATAAGTTTTCTCAGTGCGCCAGAGCAGGATGTTACATCAAGGGCCACTTGTTTTCTTGTGGATACTATCTAGGATGAAACCATGTTTGATCTTGGAGTAAGACATAAAAGTGCTTATGATTGGCTAAAAGTTCGTTTTCTTCAGATGTAAGGAAACATGTTAATGGCCCAAAACCAAGAGGCCTCTATCTGGAGTGGAAGTATGCCCCCTAATGAACCACTAGTGGGTCATTTCAGGTCGCATGATTTTCCTTGAATATCGATGACGATTCAACCCACATTTAGGCATAGTAGCCAATCATACTTTTCCCCACTATGAATTTAAAATTGAGTTATGATACATTTTTCCATATTCGAAAAAATAATTACATGAATAATAGACCCAAACAATCAAGGAAATGATATAACATTGTAAAATGAATTTCAAAGAAATCCATATAAAGGCAATGAATTATCGCTTAGACGTTATATTAGAATATGGATATCACGTTAGGTCAATAATACTACGTACTAAGTATAGATAGGTCACACAATTAAGTCTACAACTATGATATAAGGGAAGATCCACATATTAATCCACTACCATACTAATATGCTATGCCTTATAGATTATTATTAGTTATGATAAATTAATATTTACTCCACTATATTTTACAATAATACTCATTTAATAGAAATGTATCTATTTGGAAACACAATTTTTATATCCCTATATACCTAAGGCATATATATTATTATAGTATAGTTAAGTTATTAACAACTCATCTTAAATCAATACTTAAAAATCAAGTACCTCTTTTATTTTTTCCTACAATGGTGATATTTATTTAATACCATAACATCAACTATATTTATTTAATATAGTAACATCAACTATAGTACATAACCATGGATTTTCAAACTATCCTAGTGGTGCCAATCCTCATCTTCCTGCATCATTCATAAGAGGATCTCTACAAGCTCTTAATAATGCAGGATTTTCAAACTATCCTAGTGGCACCAATCCTCCTGCATCATTCAGAAGAGGATCTCTACAAGATCTTAATAATGCAATCACATGGGATACATATGACACAGTGCTACTTAGTTGATTAATTAATTTGTCATTTCCTTCAAATTATACCATTTATTTAGGATCATACGAAGAGGAGGGGAAACAATACTACGCTATAAGTGGAACACATCACATTATTTATTTTTTAATTAATCATAAAATAGGAGTAATTTTGGATCTCCATGTTGTTCAAGGTTTTCAAAATGGAGATGCACTTAGCAACATGAGAGATAAACATATTGAATAGTTGTTTCAAAATAAAAACATCCATAAAAGTATATTAATAATCAAATAAAAATAGTATATGCAATTTTTTTTGTTAGTTAAATATCCTTGACTTGCGGGATTGGCTTGTGGCTGAGATGTCACGACTTAGGAGCATCTAAGTCGTCAAAATCCCTGGGGATCGCAGCCAGCCTGGACTGCACCAACCCTTAACATGATTGGATTTGAGGTGCCCCTGAGGTTTCAAATCAATAACTTCACTTACAGAGTGTCTGAAGAACACACTCCGTCACCAACTACTTTACACCATGAAAATATATATACAAACTTAATATTCAATAATTAATGAATTAATTTATATTATAGTGTTAATCTATGCCAATAATTAAACTCTCTTGGAAATCAAGTTTATGAATGAGTCATATGCATCCAATAACCCAAGCGTACTTGGTGTACCTTTGGAAACCCTCAAAACATATTATAAAAGATGTTATGACATTATTCGAAAGTATTCCTACTCTACCTATGTTTTAATGTGCAATAGAATCAATTCACAGAATGACAAAGAGTTATTAATTTAACATCAACAACATGTTATCCTGCACCGTAATTGATATGCATTACGACAATTGTATGATGGTCCAACAAAATATCGACCATGTCAATAATGTAAACGGTCCTCCAAAATATTGGCCATGTCAATAACGTAAGAGCTAAATATCACGTAAGAGCTAAATACTTGTGCTTTATTCACTTTAGTAATTTGAGATGAAGTGAAGATATGCATACTTTAATATGGTATTAGTGTCAATTGAACTTATTATTATAACATGACATTTATATAAAAAAGATTATTTACTCCAAATGTAAGATATATTATTGAAGTATACTTCAAATGTAAGATATATTATTGAAGTAGAGCAAGACCAAGGTTTCATCTTCATTATTCAAGCATAGAAACGAAAATATTGTAAGATTCATTGAGGTTTTAGAACTCTCCAATTAACCAATTAGATAGAATCATAAGGTTTTGATGAGTATGTATGATACTCTAATAGTTTGAGGCACACTTGCAAAAGAAACTTGTGTTCATTGTTCATGATTAGTTGTGTTCCTTGATATCTAATGTTTTCCTTCATTTTTAATGTAAATGAATCATTTGGCCATTGCAACATCTTTCAAGATTTTTCTCGGATAATATACAACTTCAACATGGTGGAGTTCCTTGCATAATATGTTATTTTTTACATGATTTTTGTTCTTTCATATTGTTTTTTAAATTATAATTATATATAAATTTATATAAAAAAATTATTCTATATTTACATTATAGAGGGTGCCATAAAAGTATGACCTGTATAGCTCTAGGGTGATGATATTGAAAATGATAAAATAAGACAAACCATCTTTTGAACTACCTAACTTGTGGAACACTACATATACATGGTTGTTTCACAAAACACACTTCTCTAAGGTAAGGAATTTTTCATGGAATAAGTGAAGATGATGAGATTTTGTTCAATAATTTAAATCCTTTTACTATGATTTGGATGTGTCAACTATCATTCACAAGCGATTGTCTCTAACACTTTCAACAAATTAAAAAGTTGAATGGTGGTAGAAGTACAATTGAGAAAGCCAATTTGGTTCATTGGTCCTTTTCTTCTTTTGGCATTCCTATATGAAAAAGGTCTCAGGAACAAAACATTATGGCCTAGAATGTGGCTCAAATCTAACTTTATTAGATAGCTAAAATCCAAGCCCCCACAAGAAAATTAATTGTTCATGTCTTGAATATTCTAAAAAAAATGTGTGAATAGATTGATTACAATTAGAAATTATAAAGGGAATATTCAGAAGGTTTGGTGCTTCAATGGTCATCTCCACTAGTAGGATTTTCCTCATCCTCCTATAGATGAATTTTGTATGCACTATGGATGGAAGTCCAATCTTGAGAGCTTGTAACTAGGATTCAATGAGTCATTACTAGATAAAATATTAGGCCATGTAGGATATTATTGTCGATTCATACAAAATGTCAAAAACATTGCATCGCCATTATTCACATTACTTTCGAAAGATGCAGAGTTTTGTTGGACTAAGTTTTGTCAGATTGTTTTTGAAACATTGAAAGAAAATTTATGTGAAGCACCGAAATTAAGATGGTCAAACGAGTCCTTGCAATTTATGTAACATCCAGTTCTACTAATCACATTGCATACCATTGACTTATTCTTTGAGGACACTTGCGAGCAAGTGATCCGGCTAAAACATGGTACCTTATGATTATTTGTTTTGGTTTATGAGTTTATGCTATGTTTGAATATTGAAATTTGATATCTTAATTAATATTGATGTATAAGATTGAAATGTATTATGATGAGGTTTCCTGAGTGTGCAAGAAGCGTGACATGATGAGGATGTTGATGGCATCGACATATTTCCTTGGACTCTGTATTGAGTCAAGGAGTGGACTATTGGCTTTGATTATGAGTACTTATTTTTACTAATGCATGTATTATGATGATTTCAGTTATGGATTTCATGTATAACAGTTATTAATATTATCCTTGTCAGTGGATACAAGCATGGTGATGCTTGCTAATCCGACTCACATATGGAGTAAAGGGGTTAGACACAAATATCATATAGATGAGGGAGAGGTGTGGCAACATCCCTATCACATCCTACTAGTACTCCCTCCATGACCTGAACTGAAGGTTAATGACTACCTTGTTCCTCAGAGGTTCACGACATCGTGAAAGAAGATTGAGACAGTCACTCACGAGTATTTCTGAGGGGCGCACAATAAGGCAGGTTCCTTATTCCTCGGTAAGCCCTTAGTCTGACACAAAGTCAACAAGTGGAGTATTGACTCCAAGCGTCAGACAACTTCTAAACTAAGTCAAATAGTGAGTGGCACCCTTGGAACACGTAGGTGCGTCTTGAAGGGAACGTCACATGAATAAATTAATGAGTTATTAAAAATCTAGAAGACCTTAGAGAACAAAACAATTATTTAGAACTAATAGAAAAAAAAAAGAATATGAATTTAGATAATTTTATTTTAATTTATGAAAGGGAACATAATAAAATCAAAGTCTAAAATGGTTATGCCTAAATGAGTTTATATTAAATGAGCATAAGGAAAACCTTAGACTAAACAAAACTATTATAGGGAAAAAAATATTATTAAAAAAAAAAATAATTAAAAGAAATTGTTTTCATGAGAGAATGGGTTGCCAACATAGAGTTAGAGTCCTAAGCCAATCTAGTCTCTAAATCATAACTAAGAGAAGATTCATAATCAAACTCCAACTGTAAATTATTTAAGAGACACAATTAAAGAGAATTTGAGGAACTAAGGGACAACTAGGAGAAAATCTAGGAACTAATTGGGGAGTGTGAGGAAAAATTCAAATTATTTAAATTAAAAAGAAATAAAGCATGTGCAACTTAAGGGAAGAGTGACATGTGTACAAGGTGAATAATATTTCAATTGATTAATAAAAATTTACTAATTATGCATGAGGTGACAAGTGTCAATGTGAAAATTCTTATAAAAAGAATGGAGAGGTAAGAGGAAAACACCCTATTGTTGGATGACTAAATTGTTGTCAAAATTCCATTTGACTAGTTTTCTTGTGTGAGTTGGGCTACAAGTTTGTGCAAGACGTGGAAGCCTCTCCTTGCGAGGGTAAGCTCGAGCTATTTGGATCTGAAATTTTGCGTGTGACTCATTTGCGGCACAGGGGGCTAAGGAGGAAGAAGAGTACCCCTAGCATTGGTCAGGAGGTACCGATGAAGTCTTTGATTAGCATGCAAAAGGAAAAAGGATGTGTGCTAGTTTTTAGTTGAATATCCGCCTCAAGTACCAATTTTCTTTGGGTTACAATATTTAAGATTGTTGGTTATTTTATTGTCTTCGAAAATATATTGCACTTCGAATAATTGTTTTAAGAATTATATATAAAAAGAGAAAAAAATATGAAGATATATATAATTTTGGACATGAACATTGTCGCTTCTTCTTTCACATAGAGGAAGGCTTCCTCCTTAATGATATTTGCATATCTGTCATTGGTAAAGAAGGATGCTTCGTTGAATTAAGATGTTTACGTTTTACTTATGAATTGTTCCTAGGTTTTCAGAGATCCTAGCTTGAGAACGATAGTGCCATTGGGGCCTGAAACCCCATTCTTCTTATATTTCTTCCAGCTTAATATCATTACTCGCATTCTACCTTTCGGAAACCTTTGACAGTCTTGGTCCACGTAGCCAAAAACAATAGGACTCTGAAACTTGAAGGGATAAGCTACTTCATTACTTTATCCATCGCCAGTCTGGCTCTCAACCTTCACGCATTTCTTCTAGTATGAAATTATCGATCCTAACCCTTCACCAACAATTTGGACGCTCGATTAAAAAAAAGGGCTTACACTGCAAACCTTCAAGATTTAAAATTGTATAATTTTACGACTTTGACATCTACCTATGTGGATCTTTAATCCTTGCTCCTGCCTTTTTTTCTTGACAGAGAGATAATTCGTGCTATATTATTATTCCCTGCCAAAGGCCCGGGACTATAGCAATGAGTTTGCTATTTATTTGACATTAATTTGCCTTTTATTTTAAATTTGCATGTGAAGAGTAATGTTTAACTAATGAAAACAAATATATATTTTTTGATAAAATAAAAATATTTGTTTTTTTCATTTCTGATTGGATAATATATTTCAAGTCTTATTGTTACCTTCACGTATTTCAATATTTGAAATTAATTACATAATCAATAAACTTTGTTATAAGTATCATCTGCTTTTAAACTATTCTTTTATTTAACACTAAATAAATAATATTAAGATTCATATATCTATACAAACAATTTTAATTGGTTGTATAAGTATTCTTTGTCTACATCATAGTTATTAACAGTCAAATCTAACATATATGGCATCTTTGTATCCCAATATGGATCTTTGTATCTTAGTGAAAGCAATGACGTAATATGTTCAACATTTTGGTATATAAAAAGTACACGACAAGTTTTACAGTGTTTTATTATATTGCGTCCGCGGCAATATATAGCAATCAGTTAGCATTGACTTTCATATTAGTTAATAGGTTGACCATAAATTTATGTTATTTTCAAATGTTTAACTTTATTCTTTTGAATTTTTGTATTTAAAAAAAAAACAATTAAAATATTTTTTTATATTACTATTGGTAGATGAATTCACCCTCTTATTGCAGAGGTGATGGTGTACCTTTAATTCAAAATAAATTTCTGGGTGTCAACCGGGTAAAATTCTCTGCAACCTGTACAATAAATTCATCTCACACACTGCAACGGGCATCTTTTTACACGTGTATTGCTCTCATGTTGTCCTCTTAATGGACTTGTACACCACTCGCTCCCCAAACTCATAATGCTTTTCCACATGATCGTCTTCATTGTCATCATGTTTGCTCCAACAACGAGCCAAAGATTTGATCGCACGCAGAATGGTTTCAACGTCCTTGAAATGATTAAGAATAAAAATGTAACACTACTGTGATTTCAAATGTTCCATCAACATAAATGCATCTTCGTTATTTTATTAATTTCGAAGGCAATATATCGCAGCATGTTGCTCTTGTTTTATTATGTTTTTGAATCATTTATTTATTTTGTTGTCCATCGTGATAGCTGACCCCATAGAAAATAGTATACTTTATAAAAATGACCACTAATTAATAAATAGACGTCAAAGCAAAACTGAAAACTATAATCAGTCACACGGAGGTACTAGTAAATGGAGGGATTGATCAAATGCCTTTCTTGAGGGCATCATCTATATTTACGGCTCATTTTGGTTGCTTGGTTCCAGACTCGCCGATCTAAAGAAGCGTATTAGGTAGTCCCATCACATAGATTAAATGGTAGATGTGTTTTTTTATCAATGGCGTTTGACATGACCCGATTCACCAGTCTAGCAATATAGTTGTTGTATTAATTTTATCCATTTCATAATAAAAATAAAATAAAAATAAAAAGATGTAACATGATACGACAAATAATAATTTCCAGCTTTAGCTTTGTAAATATTATATAAATTAAAACATATATTATACAATTTGAAATGTTTAATATTTTTTTTAATTCCTTTTACATTAATTTTGGTAATATATTATGCAATATAATAAATGTTATATAAATTAAAATATATATTATAAAATTTGTCATGTTTAATTTTTTTTAAATGTAATTGGTATTTGGTCTGTTTAAAGAAATTTAGGTTAATCCCAAAACTATACAAAATTTAGGTTTAATCCCAAAACTATAAGACAACCATACTAAAGTAAAAACATGGTAAGAGATCTTGTCCAATAGTGCTTATACTGCTTATGACAAATCTATAAACTATGTGCCATCATGGAGTGATCCAGGTGGATTATCTCAAAATTCGATAGAGTTAAAGTATTCAAAATGAAAAGTAAATCTTACAAAGTGGAAGAGCTCGTCAGCAGCTTTCTGATGACGTTCATTTCAAGAAAAACGACCTCCAGGTGACAAAGATATGAGCAAGGGAAGTTTCATCAAAATTGGTTATAAATGAGTTAAAATGGTCAAAAATATGGTTAAAAATGGTTTAGAAATAAAAAAAAAGGGTCCCTTGACCTTGCCAACACCGAGGCCCCCTTGGTATTAAAACCATGTCATATATATTAAAACCATATCCAAATGTGATATAACACAAATCGCGCGCATATATTTAAAACTATATCATATGATATGTATTAAAAACATAAAACGCGCGCAAACCATACCATATATCAAATATGTTATAACAAATATATGTGTATGCAGAAGAAGCCCGTGGGTTTGACCCCGGGACTTCCGCCACCATAACAACTACAACTACCAATGCGCCACTGCCATGGAACGTGCCAAGGAATGGCACAAAAAAATTAAATGTTGCCGAGATTCAGGGGATTTCGGAGGGCGCGTGGCCCATAGCTCGTGCCTCCCCAAAAAATATTGTTTTTTTATTATTTAAATGGGGCATGGGCATGAATCTCGAGCAAGGAGAAAGAGTTTTGATGCAGGCAGAGATAGGCATGCAGATCGAGGTGATGCTGCACAGTGACTGAAGTGAATTTGCACGCAGACCGAGGTGGCATTTGCATGCAGTTCGAGGTGGTATAGAATTGGCACGCATCCTGAGGCCGTGTAGACTATACAATTAGGGAAAATATGGGAATTGTGCCAAAAAGGGCATTCGGAGTCCAGTTTCTGAAATATATCGAGTTTATACTCAAAAGTCTCGATTTTTCGCAAGGATTCCAGATCCAACTTCAATTTTTGCATTCAATCATCCAGACAGAAAAGTGCTCACAGAACCTTTCGGATACACAGAAAGGTATGCATGTTTATACTTAAAAGTCTCAGAATTTCATCTTCCAGTTGTTGTTGAAGTTTGTTACTGTATATGACAGACAGAAATCAAAAGTCACTTTGTAAGCATTTGAATACTTAATCTATCGGCCTTCCCATTTGGAAAGTGGCTCGGAGAGGTAGCCAGGAAGTCTGGTGAACTTCGTTACCAATTCTTGTTCATAGATAGTTTGATTACATGTTTATGTGCTCATGTGCTTGATGAATGTTCTTTAATTTTGCATTCATAAATATGGTTAACAATTAAAAAAAATTCACATGCAAGTAATGGTTAAAGATCAAGTTAAAATTTCAGATCAAGTTGGTATCAGAGCGAGGTTAACCATTTGTTTTGTGAGTTGATGTTAACAAGATCCAAGCTTCAGTGTGGTGAAGGAGAACTTGAAGAGTTCAATCCAGAGATTGGATCAAGAAGAGGAAGGATGTCTTCACCAAAAGGAGAAGAAGCAGCTTCTTCTATCCCTTCTGAAGGGGAATTTCTGAAAGCTTTCATGAGAATGCAAACGATGGTAGAGGAGCTCTATCAAGATCGAAAGAAAGGTGAACAAGGTGGACCATCTCATACAGAAGATAAGAAAAAAGGAGGTGATGAGGACCCCCCTAAAACTCCACCAACTTCTCCATCTCTTCTTGATGGTTATATTCCTTCTCCATTTGAAAAGAAAAAAACAAAATTTGATCTTAATATGCCTCATTTAAATCTTGATATTAAGTTTGATTTACCTATGTATAATGGAGAACTTAATGCTGAAAAATTGGACAATTGGATCCATCAAATTGAAGTTTGTTGTAGGATTCAAAAGTTTACTGAAGATGCTATTAAAATTTAGTTGGCTTCTCTCCGACTTGGAGGGACTGCTCTCATTTGGTGGGAGAGAAGATCTCAAGAGGATCTTGCCACGAAAGGCAAAATCGTTTCCTCTTGGTATGAGTTCACTTTAGCACTTAAAAATAAATTTTATCCATTAGGGTATATGCAGCAAGCTATGATGGATTGGCAGAATTTGAGGCAAGGCAAGGGACAAAGTGTGCAAGAATACACACAAGAATTTTGAAAAAGAGCATTGATACTTGGTATACCTCTTTACACCTAGGAAACTCTTCTCAAGTATATAGGAGGATTGCATAGTTATTTACGTCATATGATATTGATGTTTAATCTGACTAATCTTGATGAGGTGTGTGTTCAAGCAACTCACATAGAGACAAAGGTGAAGAATACCAAAGAGAACTTTTTCAAGAAATCTTTCAAACCTGATGAAAAAAAGTTTAAAGGTAAATGGAAAAGTAAACACACAACTACTTTGAAGAAAGAAGGAGATAAGCCTACATGTACTCATTGCCAGAAGAAGGGTCATGATGCTTCCAAATGTTGGAAACTTCATCCGGAGCTCAAGCCAGAAAAGTTTCGGAAGAAAGAAGACAAAAAGACTATTGCAGCAGTAATCCAACATGATTTGGGATCAGACTCTGGGGATGAAACTAAGGTGATTGCTACAAGCATCCAAGGTAATATTCCTTCTTGTTCTGTTTCAAGAAATTAACCTATTATTGATGAAAGAAAGAGAAGTGACTTATTTCATATTAGAGTTATCTCTAAGCATACAAAAATTGAAACTCTTTTTGATAGTGGATCACAAGCAAACCTCATTTCAGAAGAAATTGTTAAAAAAATTACAATTGGAAACTAAGTTACACCCTAAGCCATATCCACTTGGATGGGTATGTGATAATGCACGATTACAAGTTACAAAATAGTGTAGACTTAGGTTTGCCATCACTTCTGGATTTGTGGATGAGGTAGATCTAGATGTGGTTCCATTGGATATCTATGGTATTGTGTTGGGTAGTCCATATTTGTATGATAGGAAGGCTATCTTTTACAGGGAATATAACAGATATCAGCTCACTAAGGATGGTGTTGAATATATTGTTCGTGCACATCACATGAAAACTAATCTTTCTTTAGTTTCTGCAAATCAAATGAAGAGGTTAATAAATGCAAGTAAGAACTTTGTGCTTATGATAGTCAAAGCAAAAGATGTTGAACAAACTGAATCCTTTAAAGGTTGTGATCCTAAACTTAAAAAGGACTTCATAAAGGTGGTATCTGATTATGAAATTTTGTTTCAAGAACCTGAGGGTTTACCTCCTAAAAGGGAAATTCAACATGAAATACATTTGCAGGAGGATGCACCTCTTCCTAATGATGGTATGTACAGGTCTTCTATTATTGAGAATGCAGAGATAAAGAAACAGGTTCGGGAATTAATTGAAAAAGGGGCCATTCGACCAAGTTCCTCGCCATGTGGTTCACCAATTGTTTTGGTACCAAAGAAAGATGGCACTTGGCGTATGTGTGTTGATTACAGGGCATTGAACAGAATCACAATAAAGAACAGGTATCCTCTTCCTCGAATTGATGATCTTTTAGATCAATTAAAGAATGCAATCTTTTTCACTGAGTTAGACTTAAGAAGTGGCTATCATCAAATCCGTATTCATGACAATGATATTTGGAAAACATCTTTTAAAACCAAACAAGGATTGTATGAATGGATGGTAATGCCATTCGGGCTATGTAATGCACCCGCGACATTTATGAGGGTGATGAATGATGTGTTTAGACCCTTCATTGATGATTTCGTCATAGTCTACTTAGATGATATTTTGATTTTCAATTGAACTTGGGAAGAGCATGTCAAGCATGTTAAACAGGTATTGGATGTACTTGTAAGGGAAAAATTGTATTTAAAGATGTCCAAATGTGAATTTGGAAAGACATCTTTAGTATATATAGGTTACATTGTAGGGGGAGGTGAATTGAAGATTGATCCCTCTAAAGTTGAGGTCATTGTAAATTGGCCTAAGCCAAATAATGTAACATATGTAAGAAGCTTTTTGGGAGTAGCCCAATATTGGAGGAAGTTCATTGCGAACTTCTCCTTCATAGCTTCTCCCTTACATGCTTTGACAGGTTTGAACAAGGTCTTTCAGTGGGAAGGTAAGGCATAGAAAGCCTTCGACACACTAAAAGAAAAGATCAACACAGCTCTAGTACTTGCACTACCGAATCTACAATAACCATTTGAGATAGAAACAGATGCTAGTGGTTATACAATGGGGGCAGTCTTAATGCAACAAAAAAAACCAATATGCTATCATTCTGAAACTTTCTCTAAAACAATAATCAACTATCCAACCTATGACAAAGAGTTGTATGCATTAGTACAAAGTGTTAAAAAGTGGAAACATTACCTAATGGGTAAAGAAACAATCATACAYAYTGATCATCAACCACTACAATATTTACAATCACAAACTAAGCTACAACAATCAAGGCATTTCAGATGGATGGGGTTTTTACAACAATTTCATTTGGTTATTAAGTATAAGAAAGGAATTTAGAACAAAGTTGTAGATATGTTATGTAGACCTCCAGCAAATGCTTCTATTGTTATTCAACAAAGTCCTTTAGTTCATACAAGCTATGTTGAACAATATATTAAGGATGAAGATTTCAAAGAAGTTTATGAATCACTAAGGCATGGTTTTCAGAATGAAGAATTGAATTATCATATCGATGACAAGTTGTTGTATCATCTTGGTAAAATCTATATTCCACAAAGTGAAAGAGTGCATGTGATAAGAGAAGCTCACACTTCTCTCATTTCAGGGCATTTTGGAGTAGGTAAAACCGTAGCACAATTACAAAAATTCTTTTATTGGCCTCGAATGAATGAAACAGTGTCCAAATATGTAAAAGGTTGTGTCATGTGTGCAACAAGAAAACCAAGTAAGAGAAAGTTGGGCTTGTACACTCCACTTCCAGTTCCTTCTCGTCCATGGGAAAGTGTTTCAATGGATTTCGTAGGAGGTTTACCAATGTCTAGAAAAGGACATGACTATCTGTATGTTGTTGTGGATCGATTCAGTAAAATGTGTATACTCATGCCTTGTAAAAAGAAGATCACAACTAAGATGACTGCTCATTTGTTATTCCAAAATGTATGGGTCCATTTTGGACTTCCTACTTCTATTATTTATGATCGAGATTCCCGATTTCTTGGGAAATTTTGGTCATCATTATGGGAACTTATGGACACAAAGTTAAAGAAAATCACAACATTTCATCCACAAACCGACTGTCAAACTGAAGTGGTCAACAGGACTGTGGTACATCTTCTTCGAGGGTATTGTGCTAAGCATCCCAAGCTTTGGGATGAACAATTTCATTATGTACAACATGCCTACAACAGAGCTATACACTCTTCTACTCAAAAGTCTCCTTTCGAGACATGTTTTGGGTACTTGCCAAAGTCTCCTTTAGACTTCATTTTTGGGAAAGATACAGTGGAATGTGAATAGGTTGATGCAGATAAAGCTCGAAGGTTTATTCAGTAGATTAAGGTAATTCATCAAGAAATGCATGAACAACTGGAATCAAGTCAGGCCAAATACAAAAAAAGGCATGGCAAGCATCGCATATATCATCATTTTCAGATTGGTGATCAAGTATGGCTTCATATCAGCAAAGATCGAATTCAAGGTGAAGGTAGAAAGTTGAAACCTATTAGGTATGGACCCTTTACAATTTTGGACAAAGTTGGTAATAATGCTTTCCGATTAGAATTGCCTCCTTATATGCAAATGTATTCAGTTGTTAATGTGGAAAAGTTGAAATTGTATGAGTCGCCTATGATTATAGACCAAGATGTACAGGTTCAATTACCTTCTGTGGACGAGTTTGCTCCTAAGTATCTTAATGAACTTCAGGAAGATGTAATACTGGACAAGAAGGTCAGATCGTCACGAAGAGGAGACATGGCGTTTCTTCGTGTGGGGTTAAAAGGAATGCATCCAAGCAAATCAAGGTGGATAGAGACCGGAAGAGTGAGGGAATTATACCCTCACTTATTTTCTGAATGATTTCATACTTTTTGTGGCCAAAAATCTTTCCAGTGGGAAGGTTTGATATAGGTGGATTATCTCAAAATTTGATAGAGTTAAAGTATTCAAAATGCAAAGTAAAGCTTACAAAGTGGAAGAGCTCGTCAACAAATTTTCGGTGATGTTCGTTTTAGGAAAAACGACCTCCAAGTGACAAAGATATGAGCAAGGGAAGTTTTGTCAAAAATGGTTATAAATGGGTTAAAATGGTCAAAAATATGGTTAGAAATGGTTTAGAAAAAAAAAAAAGGGTGGTCAAGGGCCTAGCCCTTGACCTTGCCAACACCGAGGCCCCCTTGGTATTAAAACCATATCATATATATTAAAACCATATAAACCATATCCAAATGTAATATAACACAAATCGCGCACATATATTTAAAACTATATCATATGATATGTATTAAAACATAAAACGTGTGAAAACCATACCATATATCAAATATGTGATAACAAATATATGTGTATGGAGGAGAAGCCCGCAGGTTTGACCCCGGGACTTCCGCCCCCATAAAAACTACAACTACCAATGCGCCACCGCCATGGGACGTGGCAAGGAATGGCACAAAAAACTTAAAAGTTGTCGAGATTCGGGGGATTTCGGAGGGCGCATGGCCCATAGCTCGCGCCTCCCCAAAAACTATTGTTTTTTTATTATTTAAATGGGGCATGGGCATGAATCTCGAGGAAGGAGAAAGAGTTTTGATGCAGGTAGAGATAGGCATTCAGATCGAGGTGATGTTGCACAGTGACCGAAGTGAATTTGCACATAGACCGAGGTGGTATTTGCATGCAGTTTGAGGTGGTACAGAATTGGCACGCATCCCGAGGCCATACGGACTGTACAATCAGGGAAGATTTGGGAATTGTGCCAAAAAGGGCATTCAGAGTCTAGTTTCTGAAATATATCGAGTTTATACTCAAAAGTCTCGATTTTTTGCAAGGATTCCAGATCCAGCTTCAATTTTTGCATTCAGGCATCCGGACAGAAAAGTGCTCACCGAACCTTCTGGATGCACAGAAAGGTATCCATGTTTATACTTAAAGGTCTCAGAATTTCATCTTGCAGCTATTGTTGAAGTCTGCTACTGTATATGATAGGCAGAAATCAAAAGTCACTTTGTAAGCATTTGAATATTTAATCTATCGGCCTTCCCATTTGGAAAGTGGTCCGGAGAGGTAGCCAGGAAGTCTGGTGAACTCTGTTACCAATTCTTGTTCATAGATGGTTTGCTTACATGTTTATGTGCTCATGTGCTTGATGAATGTTCTTTAATTTTTCATTCATAAAGATGGTTAACAATAAAAAAAAATTCACATGCAAGTAATGGTTAAAGATCAAGTTAAAATTTCAGATCATGGAGCAACACTTCTTTCTCCATCCCTTGTGAGTCAATGCCAAATTCTTTGAATTCAAATTTTCTAACGTTGTAGTTATCTGTGTTATTTTTTCTCATTTAAATAACAGAAACCCCCAAAAAAGTCAATTTCTTTTAAGATTATGAAACTAGCCTATTTATTAGCATATTGTTCATGTTTCACCATAATCATCATCATCAATAATTATAGGGTGCCAACTATCATCTTCATTTCCAAATCTACTTGACAGGGACTAAGCTGCCATGCAACCCTTGTTATAATATGATTTATAATTTATTAACTTTATTGATTGGTGTTAGGTATAATTTCAAGCGTATAGTAGAGTTTAAGTTGAAATCATTTAATAGTGTTATGTGAGCTTAAATTGAAATTATTATGTTGTGAGATTAAAGCGAATTTATGATATTGTGGGATAATTGAATTATTGAATAATGAAATCCCTTAAATGTTAAGAGTTGTTTTAAAATTAACATTAAATATTGGATGTAGTTTTGGAAGAAATAAATTTAGCTATTCACATAATTATAGGATTTGTTGACAAATTTCATCATTTAGTTATTAGGGAAAATGAATACATTTTAACTATTGGAGATAGTGGGGTAGTTAATAAAATTGTTAATAAGAAATGGGAATGGGAGATTATATTACTTGTGTTCAATAAGCTTTGGATGGATAGTAGTATAGATTGGATGGATGTGATTTTGTATGGAATTCCTCTTGTATCTTGGACAATTGAAATAACTTATAGGTGATACATTATTTAACCTTCGCTTTTAGCTTGATCAAAAAAAAAATTATATGCTACTTTCGTTGCTTTTGTTTACTCAGTATGTTAAGTAAACTGGAGGTCCGTTACAATTTCATATCCATACAATTAATAAATTTCTACATTAAATTACATTACTAGTCACCTGGTATTTGTGCACATTGATCATGCTGCCATTAGATATCTTATGAACAAACCAATCACAAATGGTAGAGTGATTAGGTGATTTCTTTGAATTCAATAATTTGACATCACTATTTGTGATAAACCAAGAAAACAAAATGTTATTGCATTATTTCTTTCTTGATTAAACACTGAAGGGGATGCTAGTCCTGCGGAGGATGTTCTTCCTAATGAACACATGTTTGCATTATCTTTTCACTCACCATGGTTTGTAGATATTACTAATTATTTAGATACAAGAAAATTTCCACAACATATTTATCTGAGGGAAAATAAAAAAGTGATTCATCAAAGTGTTATGTATTCTTGGGTCCAAGGCCACCTCTCTTGAACAGGATGAGATCATGTCATCTGACATTGTGTTCGAGAGGATTAAATATTTGATATCTTGAAATCCTATCATTATGACCCATGCATAGGACATTTCAAAAATATAAGGTGCTACTTCTAGGGTACTATTGGCCTAACATCTTTATGGATGCCAAAGAGTATGTCAAGAGTTGTGACATCTATTAAAGAATGAGAAAACCACTCCAAACAGATGAAATTCCATTATTGTTGGTTGTGGAGCCTGATTATCTTCCTAATTCAGAGGTCTTTGTTTTCAACCATGTTTATACCCCATGAAGACTTTACACCCCAGAAGAATGTACACTCCTCCATGCGGGTGAGTGCAAGTGGGGCTATTCCCCCAGTTGGTGGGTCTGGGGGCAAACAGGCCCTCGAAGAAAAAATTTCCTTGTAAATCTATGTTGTAATTTCATAGTAAATCTGGACCATTCATTATAAGGTCGCAGATCTAACAATAGAAGTTATTTTAGGGTTTTTTTCCCTAGAAGGAAACCCTCTTTTATGAGGGAAATGTATTGCAACTATGTATTGTTGCGAATATTGTATTCTGAGTGAGGAGATTGTGAGAGAAAGAAGAAGAAGTTACAACAGGTGTTAATCCCTAAATAGTGTCTCATTACCCATTAATTGGGGCATATTACATTAGTAATGTTATTTCATTTATGTCGGCTTTATTTCATTAGTTGTAATTATACCTCCTAGTCTCTTATATATACCAAGTAGACATTTTCATTTGGAATCATCTTGGAATTGTACATTTATGTGGGCATAAGGAGGTTTCCCCCTCGAAGAGACTTATTATCTGAATTTATCTCTTTTTCAAGGTGTTGAGTACTTATTCTGAGGTTTTTCTATGCGATATTGATATTTGGTTCCTAACATATGGTATCAGAGCTCAAGGTGTTGAGGTTTCACTGCTACATCTAATACACCTTGGAATTTTTGCTATAAATTTTTTTATGCCACGTTTCAAAAGGAACATCTTGGAGGATATTTAGTAGACATATCAAGGTACGTTGGGTTAAAATTTTGGCTCCTAAGGCCTTATAATTTTGGAGATACAGCCTGTGCAAGATAGGGTTCTGGAATCATCCTGAACTGGGTCATTGTCGAATTTTCTCTATAAATTTGTTTGTGTAACGTTTCAGACCCTGAACTTCGGAGGATATTTATAGAAATTAGTAAGGTATATGTGGTAAAAATTTCAGCTTCTGGGTCATCGTACATTTTTAGATACACCCCGTGGAAGATAGGGTATCTGACTAGTCCTATTGACTAGTCTCAAGAAGGTGTTCCAAGTAAAACAATCATAACTTCTTCCTAGAGTATACAAATTGAGTGAGACTGATTACATTGGATAGTTGACAGTCTGTAGTATATCTGGTACAAGTTTTAGAATTTATATCAATTATTTTGTGCGGGGAACGCTATACAAGTTAGATCTCCTGGAAAGGCCAAAAATCAGCAAGTTGTGGGGAAGTTACTGTAAATTCCATTTGGCACATCCAATTTTGATCAGACCTATGGCATTGCAGAGAAGAAATATCAAAGAACTACAAAAAATAAAGTTTCATACCCAGAAGGTCTGAAACTTTGGAGATACAACAGAAGAAATATTGTCTAGCAAAACCACCTCAAAATCAAGGTTCAAAAGTGATACCTGGCCAACATGCCACCCAAAAAGGGAACTTCTACACCAAATAAGCCTCCAAAAATTCCTACATGGACTCTTGATGAATGTGAAGAAATGCGTAGGGACATAAATGATTTACAAAAGAAGATAGTAACAAAATATGAACTACAAGAGATGATGGATTCAACAGAAGCTAAGTTTGAGGCAATAAATACTAAGATGGATGGTTTAAAAGAGGAGATCATGGAAGGATTGAAAAACTTCCTAATAGAGAGGACACCTGAAAATGAAAATGTATCCCATGAAATTCATGATGAGAACACAAGGAAGTTGAATCCAGAATGGAGAAACTCCAACTTTGGGTTGAAGACCAACCACATTCCTAAGATCAATATGAGGAAGTTTGATGGCAAGGACCCAATCACATGGATACTTCAGATGGAGCAATTCTTTGATCTACATAATGTGCCACAT
>ML796471.1:531932-549254 GCA_009831015.1 Picea engelmannii
AAAAAAAAAAAAAAAAAAAAAAAAAATTATCATCATAAACACTCAACTAGAAGAGGCAAAAAGGATAGAAAAAGTGTGAGAATCCATCTAAAATAAAAGGAGGAAAATTGCGAGAAACAAGAGGCTGGAATCATTTCCTTAAGAAAGGAAATAGAGAAAACAAATAATCAGTTGAGTAGAATCTTGAAGTTTGGAAAATTTATTGAAATCATAAACAATATTCTCAGTCACCAAAGGTCACCATTCATCAATACAACTTCTTGGCTACAACAAAAAAAAAATGCCCCTAAGGGTGAAGCAAGAACTAAGGTCGCAGAGCCATCAGAAAAGGAAATGAATAAAATCTTAAAAGATATGCTAATATTATCAAAGGTTCCATCAACAATGAAAGTAGCAGTAGGAAAGGAAATGACGACCAACAGAAACTTGATTCTTCTCACAAGAACACCAAGAATGAGTTCATAAGAGTTGTTCCACCAAGAAGGCATTTCACAACCCGGTACCAAAATATCTTTCTTGGTTGTTTTTTTCTTGCAATATTTTTTGTCATAAAGCACTAGATTGTAGAGCTTATCCTAGAAGTGATCATATGAGAGATAGAAATAGAGGTTCTTATAAGACCTCAAAAAATGATTATGTGAGTAACAAAACTAGAAGTTCTCGTGGGTTTTTTGATAGAAAATACAATTCATTTGTTGCCCTACTTGATTACAATACTAAATGTTATAAGTGAAATAACTATGGGTACATAGAATGTGACTATAGAAGCATCATAATAAAGTCTCCTAAACAAAACATGGAAGAATATGTTCTTACCAAGCATAGAGAAGAATACACAAAGGTGTGGAAAAGGAAGCAATAAGAACCAAAGACAGAAGAATGTGGACTTGCAATGTATGCTCAAGACAAAGGAATCCAATGGTATATTGATAGTGGATGTTCAAAACATATGACAGGGGATCAAAACAAATTTATCACCCTAAAGGAAGAAAAAGGAAGCAGTGTTACCTTTGGGGATAATGTTTCTGCAAGGATATTTGGAAAAGGTATTGTTATTCTTGGTAATGGAAAGACTAAAACAAAGAATATCTTGTATGTTGAAGGGTTAAAACATAATCTTCTATGTGTCATTCAAATGTGTGATCAAGGTTACAACCTCATATTTCATTCTAAAGGATGTGAGATAAGGAAATTAGGTTCAGGAAGATTAGTGGTACGTGAAAATGTAATCCCAATCGATGTATACATTCTTGATGAAGTCAAAGGAGAAAAATGTTTTATGGGACAAGTAAAGAAAATATGGTTATGGCATAGAATGATGGGTCATATCAACTTTGACACTCTATTAAAACTCAACAAGACACAAGTAGTAAGAGATATTCCAAGGATCTCAAAACCTGCCAACAGTATTTGCAATCCATTTCAGCATGGGAAGCAGAAGAGATTTAGTTTCAAAGAAAAGGATTACACAACATCAAATCCATTAGAATTTGTACGCATATACCTCTCTGGGCCAGCAAGAACACAAACTTTAAAAGACGAGAGTTATTTTATGTTGCTTATTGATGATTACACAAGAATGACATGGGTTACATGTCTAAAAGAAAATATTGAAACATTTGAGAAGTTTAAATATTTCAAAGCCCTAGTTGAAAATGAAACTGATTTAAAAATCAAGTACTTAAGACCAGACAAAGGAGGTGAGTTTACCTCTTATAAATTTGAGGAATTTTGTGATAACCATGGGATCAAGAGACATTTTTCAGCAACAAGGACCCCAACAAAATGGAGTTGTAGAAAGGAAGAACAAAACTATACAAGAAATGGCTAGAACAATGTTGAATGAAAATAAACTACCAAACACCTTTTGGACAGAAGCAATCAACGCAACAATCTACATTTTGAATAGAGAAAAAATTAGAATGAACAACAACAAGACACCTTATGAATTATGGAAAGGTAGACCAACTGCAGTCAAATACTTCAAAGTATTTGGGAGAAAGTGTTATATAAAGAGAAATGAAGATAATTTAGGCAAGTTTGATTCCAAAATAGATGAAGCTATCTTTCTTGGCTATGCATATAGAAGCAATGCCTACAAATGCTACAAAAAAAGACTGCACAAGATTGTAGACATTATTGATGTAAGAGTGGATGAAGCAATACCTCAAAAGGAATAGTCACAAACAAATGAAGATCCATAGGAGTCAATATACATAGAATGAGAAAAGGAATAATTAGAGGAAGAAGAAAAGAAAGAACAAGGATAAATAGAACGCCAAGATCTAAAGACACATCCATATTTGTTCAAAAGTATCATCTAGAAAATCAAATTCTTGGTGATATAGATACATGATTTTAGACTAGAAAAGATTGATCTTTTCTTTGCTATTTAAAATAGAGCCCAAGAACTTTCCACAAGATAGTGAAGATAAGCATTGGGTTAATGCTATGAAATAAGAACTAAAACAAATTGAGAGGAATGATACACATGAACTTGTGCCCAAACGAAAAGACAAGAATGTGATTGGCACCAAATGGGTCTTCAGAGATAAATTGGATGAAGATGGAAAAATAGTGATAAATAAAGCAAGATTGGTATGTAAAGAATATGCTCAAGTTGAGGGTATTGAATTTGAAGGAACCTTTTATCTAGTTGCAAGATTATGAGAAATCATAATGTTTTTGGAATTTGTTTGTTTCAAGAACTCCAAAGTCTCTCAAATGGATGTCAAGTTATCCTTTCTAAATGGAAATTTAGAAGAAGAAGTATTGAATATCCATAAGGATTTCAATTGTCAGAAAACAAAGATTATGTATGTGCACTGAAGAAAGCGCTCTATGGACTAAATCAAACTCCTGGAGCTTGGTATTCAAGACTTGATAAATACCTACAACAATAAGGTTTCAAAAGAGGGGTTGCAGACAACAATCTTTACATCAAAATAGACAATGAAAACATGTTAATCATTGTGGTTTATGTAGATGATATCATATTTAGAAGGAATGATGATAGAATGAGCCAGACGTTTGCAGAAGGAATGAAAAAATAATTTGAGATATCCATGATTGGAGAATTGTCATTATTTCTAGGGTTGCATATTTCTCAATCCAATAAAGGCATATTCATTTCGTAGAAAAAATATATCAAGGAAATGTTGAAGAAATTTGGAATGGAAGATTCTGCACCTGTCAGTACACCCATGATCACATGATGTAAGTTGAACAAAGATGATGAATATCCAGAAGCAAATCAAACACTGTATAAGTTAGTGATTGTAAACCTATTATATGTGACAACATCAAGGCCATGCATCATGCAATCAGTAGGATTTGTTGCAAGATTTCAATCTGCACCAAAGAAGACACGTGTGCAAGAAGTAATAAGAATATTCAAATATTTAAAGGGAGCATTGTACTTTGGCTTGTGGTATTCAAGATGTATGGACTTCACTCTAACAATATATATAGCTACAGATTGGGCAGGAAGTATTGATGACAAGAAAAGTACCAGTGGAGGAGAATTCTTTTTAAGTAGTTTTCTAGTATCATGGTTGAGAAATAAGCAAACTTAAATCTCTCTATCCACAACAAAAGCCGAATATATTGTAGAAGCATCATGTTTCACACAATTTATCTAGATGAGGAAGACACTGAAGGATATCAAGGTAGAATATGATCATCCAATATCAATCATTTGTGACAACACAAGTGCAATCAACATTTTAAAGAATCCTATTATGCATGCAAATACGAAGCATATTCCCATAAAGTACCACTTCCTAAGAGAACATGTTGTCAAGCAAAGTGTTAAGATGGAATACATTACCACCAAAGAACATGTTGCAGATATTTTTACCAAACTCCTTCCTAGAAACACATTTGAATATATCAGTTAGAATCTAGGAGTCATATCCCTCTCATCTCCTCAGTAAAGAGAAGCATTAAAAGCTTAGGGGGAGCAACACTTTTCCATTAATTTCAAAGTGGGAGAAGTTGCAGACAAAGGAAGAATTGCAAACACAATGAGTTGTAACAAACCCCAAAACATCACATAACTATTTTTTTTTGTTTTAACACGAATCTACCTCATTAACCAAAAATAATTTGGCTATCTTATCTATAATTTTGACTTATTATTGTCAACTTAGAAGCAAAATCATTTTACACTAATTACATCATCATCTATTCCAAATCTGAATATCCCTAAGGACGGATGCAAAGACACAATCATGTCCTTCAGAAGTTCTAAAGGACTTCGACAGACTTATCTTGGATAAAAGACAAATTATGTAATCATCGCCATTTTTCGTTACCCTTGTTATGCTATCCAATCATTTAGAGAACCATAATTTATACTATGGTATAAACTACCATTTAGGAGGAAACAAAAATAAAGGTAAAGGTTATAATAAATTTATACTTTAAACTTAACTTATTCGAAGATCAACCATATCGTCAGCAAAGATGCAAGGTCGATTTATTCATAATGGGGTTTACAACTATATGATGGTTAAAGTGATTAGACCATCAAATTTTAAAGCCATAACACTTAATTGGAACGAACTCCGAAAATCAAACAAGACTTAAACATTTTGCATGGAAACTCATAGGTTGAAAGGCTACTCTATACGACTGTCTGGAATTTTCTGGAATTTTCCTCACACAATTAAGGTGAGGTGACTATCAACCAGTTTAAAATTCATTATCTAATAAAAACAAGAACGCTCAGTCTGACTCCTTGTGGATTTTTTCTAACCAAATGCGTCCACGTATACACCAAATGCGTCCACGTATACACCAAATGCGTCCACGTATACAAAGTTTCGAACCGACGGGGTCAGAACAGGTAAGAATTTTCTCTGGTTTTAAAAAAAATTATTTCATTGATGCGACCTTTAAATTTTGATTTATGAGGAGATAATGGCGGTTAAATATTAATATTCTTTATAGGCATACAAAAATTTAACCAATACCCCACGGGCTGAAATAAACTTTTCCCATAGAGGTAAATTGGCTTTAAAATAATTACCTTCATTAAAGAAATGCTTAAATTGTTTTCTATAGGTTAAAGGTTGTAGAACGTATTTAATACGACAACCAAGGTACTCGAGTTCCATTAGTTAGACATACATACGTACTTCTCTCATAAGTCTGTGAACATAATTTGATTAGTCGAATTACTAGAAAAGAATTCTTCCTTAAGCAAATGGAAATACGACTTTTATTTAATATGCATCAGTATATGAGTAAATAGAAGAAAAAACAGTTTCTTTGCTTTACCCTTTAATGTACACCATTGAATGTATAAGCTAGCAGATAATATTTTATTATCTAAAGACTATGCAAATTTTTTCTACCTTCATGAACACAGTGTCATTTCTATGATTTATGTATTGAAGTTTTTTTTAACAACTTTGTTGTTTGAAGAGTTACTCAAAGTCCAATATTTAGATTATGAGGAATTTCCATGAGTATGCAAAATGTATGGGATATGAATTCTTATGAATATTACTCCATAAAGAAGATTTTCTCTCTATTTTAATAAGGACTGAAATCTATTTTTCATCAATAATTCTGATCACATGTACTTATTTATAAATATATTTTATTTGTTTCCATGCTATAAAATTATTGTATTATAATTTAAATACAATTAGAAATATTATCTATATATTTATACATATATCATAAAATTTGCATGTTATTTCAGTTCGAGTATTATGCTTTAGGATTTTCTTTGATCTATCATCAATCTGCAATGTAGAAATTCATCACACACACACAGAATACATAAATATTATAACTATGTTCTAACTTCTCAAATCCAACCTTATTTGCAACTAACCAATATGCTAATATGTAAAAGTTATTCACTAATGAATAAAAGGTACATATCTGAACTAGATTCACTGGAAATAAATGGAACATCCATGTTTCAACCAACCGTAGATGTAGAAAAACCAAGTTACTTGTCCTGATCACCCCCAAGCATGAATATCACTCCATAAGGGAGAACTGAGCCCCACTTCTTAGCCAATGTACCTCTGTATAGTTCAGAAAATCATTTGCCTAACATAAGAGTGCTCACACAACAAATATCTCATTTTCTCAACATACTAAGCAACATCCTACATCCCACATATGTTGTATTTATCCTTTCTTTTTCCTAGGACTTTTATTTTATTCATTTCCCTCCTTGGAAATTCACAACTTTAGAAATCCTTGATTTTTAGGGGTTTCCAGTGACAGAACTCCACTTTTGACACTTGTCAAATCTAGCGTTGAGTTAACTCTAACATGTTCCCCACTCTTGGAGTCATAGTCAACTATTTTTAACCTGGTTGTTCCATATGTTTCCTGTATTTATTAAATAATCTTTTTTGTCTCTTACATCTATCCATCAAAAGAGGATAGTTGGCAAGTCAAACTCTTCCACAATAATTTAAACAATAACAATTAAATGTATTAATAAAACAAAGTACAAATTTCCATAAATGGATATTATTCAAAAAATTGTTTAATACTTGAGGATGTTAAATCCCCTCCCCTTTAATAATAACATTGTCCTCAATGTTAGTCTTTGCTTCTAGTCATTGCTTGGAACAGAGTTGGATATGTTTTCATCGTTTCATCTTCCAGCTCCCAAGTAGCCTCCTCGTGACTAAAGTGCTTCCATTGCACTTTTACTTGGGTGATGACTCTGTTCCGAAGTATTATTTATTTTCTGTCCATAATGCATAGAGGTTCTTCTTAGAACTCACCTACTGGTTCCACTTGCACCATGTTCCAATCAATGATGTGACGGATCATGAATATATTTTTTTAATAATGAAACATGAAAAACATTATGGACTTTCAAATTGGCAGGGAGCACTAATTGGTATCCCACTGGTCCAATTCAAGATAATACTTTGAATGGTCCACAAAACCTTGGTGCCAACTTGGAACAACTCCCTACCTTTAACAAGCTCCTTTTTGCTTTAACTTCAGGGTATACATGTTCTCCCACATTGAATTCCCTATGCTTTATTTTTTGATCTGCATAGCTTTTCTATCGATCTTACACAAACTTTAAATTTTGTTGCACCTTATTGACTATAGATTCCATTTATTGGCGTATTTATGGTGCAATCATTATTCGTTTTACCGAATTATCCCAACTGACGGGAGTTTTACATTTTCTTCCATATAAAACTTCGAAGGGGCTCATTTTTGTTGAGGCTTGATAACCATTATTATAGGCGAACTCAACTAAGTGTAGGTACTCTTCCCACTTAGTTGGTTTTTCTCTTACGTACATGCGTAACATATCTTCAATAATCTGGTTGGTACGTTATGTTTTCCCATCTATTTTTGGATGGTAACTTGTACTGGAATTAAAATTAGTTTCCAGACCTGCAAACAATGTCTTCTAAAAATTTGATGTAAACTTGTCATCTCTATCGGAAATCATCATGTTAGGAATTCCACGCAATCTAAATATCTCGTTCATAAATATTTATGTGATATTAATGGCTTTATAAGTAGATTTCACATGTATGAAATGAGAAGACTTGCTCAATTTATCCAGTAGTACCATAATAGAATCATGTTGTCTTTAAGTTTTAGGAAAATCTGTAATGAAATCCATAGAAATAATTTCACATTTCCATTCTGGAATAGGTAAAGGTTGTAATAAACCTACTGGATGTTGATGTTCAACTTTCACATGTTGACAATCTAAACATTTAGATAAATAAATAGTTGTTTAAGTTTTCATATTAGGCCAATAAAATTGTTTTGTCAAGTCTGTTATCATTTTCTGATATCCTGGATGACAATAATAGGGTTTTTTATGCAACTCATTTCGAATTACCAACTTTAAATCAGAAGAATTAGGCACATAAATTATGTTTTTGAACCTTAATATTCAATTTGTTTCGATGTTGTAATCTCTCCCATCCAAATTTCCTCCATGTTTCAGCAATTGTTTTGTTATTTTAACGTATTCTGCATCATCTATGCTTGCAGATTTAATTTTGTCCTCAAGATCACTTTTTGTTTTACTGATGATAATTTCATATATTGTATTCGTTCTCCAACTAAGTGCATTTGTGACTTTATTCTCCTTCCCTTTGATATATAGAACTTCAAAATCAAACTCGCTTAAAAAGCCTAATCACCTTGCTTGTTGTGCATTGAGATCTTGTTGACTAAACAAATGTTTCAGACTGCTATTATATGTTAATAATAATAATTTCCTTCCCATTAAGTAGTGTTGTCACATTTTTAGTGCATGAATTACAACCACTAACTCCAGGTCATGAGTTACGTAGTTCCTTTCATGTTCCTTCAATTTTTGAGATTCGTAACAAATTACATGTTCGTCTTGTGACAATACACATCCTAAACCTTATTTACTAACATCTACACAAACTGTAAAGTATTTATAAGGATCATCCACTTTGAGTATTGTTGTTGTAGTTAACAAGTTCTTCAATCTATCAAAATTGTCTTGACATTTTTGTGACCAAATAAACTTTACTCCCTTCTTCTGCAAGGATGTAATGGGGTAGGAAATTTTGGAAAATACTTCGATAAACCGTCGGTAATAACCTATAATTCTCATGAATGATCATGTATATGCTACATTCTTAGGTACAAGACATTCCATAATAGTTTTAATATTTTCGGTATCTACTGCAATTCCATCCTCTGATATTACATGCCCCAAATATTGTATTTTTCTTTGATAAAAGTCGCATTTGTCAAACTTAGAATATAATATATGTTCCCTTAGAGTTTGTAATACTATTTTCAAGTGTTGTTCATGCTCTTTTCTCATCTTTGAATAGATTAGTATATCATCAATAAATATCAACACAAATTTATCCAAGTATTGGTTGAATATACTATTCATTAGGCACATAAAAGTTTCTAGTGAATTAGTGAGTCCAAAGAAAATTACCACAAACTCATAATGTCCATAATGTGTTCTAAAAGTAGTTTTATTAATATATTCATCCTTTATTCTGATTTGGTGATAACCAGACCTTAGATCCAATTTAGAGAAGATTTTTACTCCTCCAACCTGGTTAAATAAATCATTAATCATGGGTAATGGATATTTATTTTTAATTGTCATTTTATTCAATTAACAATAATTGATGCACAATTAGAGAGTTCCACCTTTCTTTTTGATAAATAATACTAGTGCTCCCCAAAGAGAAACACTTGGTCTAATGTATTCTTTATCCAGTAATTCCTTTAGCTGGATTTTTAACTCAGTCAATTCAGGGATACTCATTTTGTAGGGTGCCTTGGATATCGGTGAAGATCCAGGTAATAAATCGATAGAAAAGTATATCTCTCTTTTCAGAGGTAATCTAGGTATTTCTTCAAAAAACTTCCTCAAATCCTTGAAGGACAGTAAAATATTCTAGCTTCGGTTTGTTTTCTTTATTTAGCAGATTTGTCACTTGAATAACATATATTTTATAGCCTCTACTGATGCACTTCTTTAATTGGAATGTTGATATTTGTCTGATAGAGACTGGTTTACTAATTCCTTGCATTTTTCTTGACATTCCACTTTCATCGTTGTAAGTAAATTATTTTTCATAACATTTTAGTACAACTTTATGTTGTTTTAACCAATCCATACCTATAAGTATGTCATATGAACCTAACGATAATACATTTAAATTTACCTTTGTATTTTGACCATTTATATCCATCTTACGGTCATGAATGAATTCAATTACTTTTCTTTTTGTGCTTGTCGCTAATTGTATTGACCATGATTTAGTATGTTTTACCCTTTTCAACTTGCTTGAGTCTACAAAAGATGGAGTAACATAACTTAAACTAGATCATGGGTTAATTAAAATAGAAACTTTTTTGTTATGAATTTTACCTTCAATTTCCAGAATGGTGGATTGATGATCTTCTTTCCTACCACCTAAAGTTGTGTTGATTCTATGAATACTTTTGCCAATATCTCCAACTATTGAAGCTTCTTGTATGTTTTGTATAGTCTTGTTTGCAGGATTTCTGTATGGACAGTTTCTAAACAAATGTGGTTCACCACATCCCCAACATTTCAAGGGTTCTCTAGAATTATCAGTTATTTTCTTAAATCCCAAATTAGCAGACTTATTTCCCCCTTTTACTTATGGTAAATTCCTGGGGGAGTTGTTTTCTTGATGTCCTTTGAAATGGTGATGACTTGAAACCTTTCTTTCTCTGATTGAGTTTCTTATGTTTCTTATCTCTCCATGCCTTTGGATTTTCATATCGTTCCTTGTATTGTTCATAGCATATTCTTTCTTTTCTCATAACTTCATTCAAGGATTTTGGGTTATCAAATTCTATTATGTCATTATATGACTAAGTCAAGCAACTTAAAAAAAATTTATCCTTTACCTTTTCATATTTTATATACGTCACAAACCTCAACAATTCCAGAAATTTTGTAATCAGATCTTCCATAGACATCTATCGTAACTTCAACTCATAGAATTCTTTGGTTTTTCTTTCGTAGTAACTTTCAGATAAATATTGTTTCTTAAAGTATGTCCATTTGATCTAGATTTTATGAGAAGAACAAAATGAATAAAAATTTATATTATTAACACAGAAATACAATCAACAATAACAGAGATACATTAAAAATTGGCTTATATTCAATAAAGAAATATGTTGAAACTGTAAAATTCATACTGAAACAAGCTTGCTAGAGGGGTGGTGGATTATCTCTGAGAAGAGATGTGACAGATGCGCGAATTCTCAAGAAGATGATTACAATGAGGCTCCAAAGGACTTTTTACATCAAACATGAATGCCAAAACCTTAGACATCCAAAAACCTAACCCTAGGAGATGAAGCACCAAAATTCATGTGCCCCCCATTGGGGTAAGTTGGTACATCAAATTCTCGAAGTCATAACTTTTGCATACTATCTCTATTTTAGGTGCATGATATCCCATTGGAAAGGTCTATCTGAGGAATACACATTATACCATAACAATCCAACGATGTCCATAGTGTGACTATGACGGGCCCAAAAAACGTTGTTTAGTGCCTCAAAATGGCCCCAGAAGTTTAGGACCCGAAAAGCTAGGTAAAAACTACCAAAATAAAAATTTAAAATACCAAGATGAAATATGTATGTGAGCTAGTTGGAATAGGTGGGTGACCACCGATATCCACCTAGATCAATCCTCATGCCTTAGGAAGCAATGGTCTCCATTGCATTGATTTCCCCCATCAAATGAGGAGATGCTTTCTAAATTTGGCCCCGGGTGAGCTACTTACCTTGGTGCAGGAGCTTCCCTGCTTTGACAACACGATAAAGTTGGATCTTTTTTTGGATATTTCCCTTGACCTGTGTGTGCACGATCTAATCAATGGATGCATGTTCCATGTAGTCAGGGTTGAGCTCTTTTGGTGTCAACTGTTCTGCTACCTTTGAGGTGTCCAATAATGGTTGAAAGTATGGCATGTTATCACACAAGTTGTAGGTTGGGAAAATCCTGACCCAACCACCAAGTGGTGACAACTAAGGGACACTATACCCAATGTCACCTCGATATAGGTCTCGTGCTTCAAGGGTGACTAGGTCACTCTTTGGAGGCGATCCTAGAGACCCTGGGGGAATTGAGATGGATGGAATGGAAGGAAGAGAAGTATCCCCCTAAAGGTCAATAACGGAAGAGGAAAGTGGATTTTGTGACTCGTCGCTGAGTGGTTTAAGGTTTCTAAGTCTTTGGATACTTACAAAAGTGTGTGTACCTACACGAGAAACAAAAAAATCCACACTTGCATATAGTATGTTAGGTGGACAAGCAAGTTAATATTGTTGTCCCTAATTTGCAGCAACAGATCAATCAAATATATCAGTAATTCTTAAACCATGACAAGTGCAATAAGAGCTAGTATAAGTGAATTTGAAAGAACGAGAGTTAGTCTAGCAAATGACTAAGGATGATAATGTACTTTGATATTTAAAATAACACTGCCATACAATATATATGAAATAAAATTTATTAGCCTTACGGCTGTAAAATATAATGTATTATAGCATCAAAATTACCCAATGAAACTTTCTCAAAAATTCACCAAAAAATGCACTATAGCAAGTAGAACATGAGGGAAAAGTTTTAGCTTAAGTCTAGGGATAGTTTGTGACTTGTTAGGGTTATAACAGTTAGGGTTTATGCATCTTTATGGTTGTAGCGTTAGTTTGTTAACAACAACAATATTTAGTAAGAGAGAGGGGACACCTCAATGAGGCAAGAGAATCTAGGGCTGAAAGAACAAAATCCAAGTCAAAGAACTTTAAGACCTTGACTTTTCACATTTACCAAGGCAACAATTTATTTCTCCAATGAAACAAGTGATGACTAGTGCTTTTAATGGTTGGGCTAATGGAGTCAAGAAATGAATAAGCTAGAGGTACTACCTTCCTTGGGGGTGTAAATTCTCTTACTCCCCAAGGCAAGTATCCCTAGCTAGAATTTAGACTAAGAGGGTGTATGCACTTATACTTTTCTTAGTAAACCCTTGCTAAATAACCAATACATAAGAAAAATTATAATGGAGACTAAGGTGGGGGTGTATGCCCTTATACTTCCCACCTAGATCTAGAAATATAACCTTGACTTGAAATACAAATGATAGCACAAGAAGATTTTATTACCAATTCAAGGAAAATATGCTAAGATAAACCACCACAATAGCAAGATAAAATCCTTCCAAGGCTAGCACATGCTTCTACCAACCAATAACCATGAAATATAGCCACACAAGAGCACAAGAGACAAATATCCAAATATAGCAAAAATTTTAGTCCAAGGCCTCTCCAAATGGGAGAGATATCTCAAATGAGATTCACATGATCTCTTATTTATACAAAATGTATAACTCAAAGTTTGTCCACATAATTTAGGGTAAACCACAATAAAAGGGGTCAACATCCCTAATCTTTTCCCTTTACAAAATAATATTAAATAATTCACTCTAAAATTTACTTTTTGCACAAATGAAACCATAAAAAAAGAGGATGTCTCCCCTTTAGGGGACGTTTTGGCACTTTGAAGAAGTCGGTGGGGTAGTAGATGCATGGATAGGCATCCAAAGGCCACTTGTCACTCATCCAATTCCTCCTCCTCATGGTCAAAGTATTATTCTCCTAAAAACATCCATGTGTCAATTATCCATGTCTTCACCACCAAAACCTAGCCTTGTAGGTGACGTCAAACCTCCAAAGATGATGTTTTTCCTGTCCTAGGACAGTCATTTGTCATGTGAGGGCTAGGTCGTGTCTTCTAGGTTGTCTTATAGGCCTCTAGAGGAAATTCATCATGATCTGATATGTGGGCCCTTGGCATCCAACCTGTGGGCTTGAATCCCCAAGGAATCCCAAGCTAGGCTTGTTCTTCCAAAACTGTCCACCAACTAGGTCCTACATAGACAAATAAGAACATCCTCCAAAGATATCAATTCAAAATACCATGATGAGTACATCAAATCAAAAAATGAGCCACCTAAGCATGTTCATCAAATATTACCCTGTCAAGCAAGTAAGTGCTCAAAAACTTTATGCAACTTTCCAAGCTTGGGTATGGGAGGGTTGATGAGGTGTCCTATTGGGTAGATCTTTCCCTAGGTCAAGGAATGTTTCCCAAGTGAACCCTCTCTAAGCCATGTGAAGTGGATGAAGTGGTTATGGGTCAAGACTCACTGGGAAAATGTTTCATGACATACACAGGGTTGTATTATCTCATCTATGGGTGCCTTTCTAGAGGGTATGTGGAACCTTCTTTTGTGATGCACTTTTCCCAAGCCCATCTTCTTGCCATTATTTTATTCTTTATATTTTAAGGGATAAGTTGGAGGCCATTGTCCTAGATTGGTGTCTAGGTGATGATAGTGTCATTCACAAATACCTCATGAAAATGAGAAGGGTGGCTCATTATGAGACCCCCTTGCCCCCAGTCGTGCAACTAAGAACCACTACCCTGGCTTGGTAACCAGATGATGGTAATGTCATCACTAAGTATCCATGATCATGATACATTGGCTCATGATGAGACCTCCCATCCTCCAACTAAACCTTTAAGCCTTCATTATCATTTATTTTGTAGGTCCCCTATTTCTTATAGAGAAGTGTTTCATTTCTTTCTTGAGAATCCTTGGGTAAAGCATCTTGAAGGTTTATAATTAGGCTCTTATCTTTTTATCCAAAAGCAACCCATCTAGGCCTTGAGCCCCTTCTTCCCATGAAATGAGGGACAACCCCTTCTTGGGTCAGTGCACCCTAAAATCCAAAGAGACAAGGAAATAGGGTTTTAGCTGATGAAAAGTGGTAAGTATGGTTGGGAACAGTAAGATGGCTCTTCAAGGTAGTTTCCTAGTAGCAAAACCATTCCTGAGGAAGACCACTTATTACAGCACAATGTCAACCACTAAGGTGAAACAAGAAAAAAGAATAATTTCCAATCATATGTCTTTAAATCTAAACTAGTCTAAGATACAATATACTCAAAATTCCTTAAATATTGAAATGACACTCACCATAATACATGATTTGTACCTCATGTATCAAGGCCCATTTCCTTCCAAAAGCCAGCTGGTGTGGTGGACGCCATTTGAAAATATTGACCTCTGTGGTGGTGAGAAGGGTCTCCATATTTGCAAGTGGATACTACAAGCTTATTTCCTTTTGGTACTCTGTGTATGCAACCGGAGGGCCTCAAGACATCGCCTCCTTAGTTATCCCTAAAAGTTGGGGATAACATATGGCTCCTACTTGGGGACTTGTACTCGTCGTAGACTGCATGAGAAATGCAACATATCTTGGTAGACATGTGCCTACACTAAAACAAAAACCATCAAATATAGGGTGGTTCTATCACCCTTTGTCCATATACATAAAAAATCCAAAAATGACAAATCTAGAAAATAAAATTTTAGCATTTTTTCAAAAACTTGTAAAATAATTATGAAATCAATATGAAAGTAGAGAAAAATGAAATATGAAATGCATTTAAACTAATATGAGAAATCAATATGCAAATGAAATAAACACAAATGACTTACCTACTTACCTGGGGGCCTTGGGGCCCTGAAGATCAGGTAATAGATGATGTCAGGTGAAGTCATACAACCAGTGCAACCAGTTGATCATCCCATCAAAGTATCTCCCCCTATGCTTGATTATGTAAAAAAACAAAGACAATTCAAGAATGTAATGATCATGAGCATACATAGATATCTAATCATGAAATTAAATAAAACTCATGCAAATGGGTGGGAGGGAGGAAATCCTGCTAGAAAGAATATATGCAATTATGATCATGCAGGGAATCCTACTTGAAGTGATAGCCACAAGTTCGATCAATCCATCTATGAAGGGGGATACTATATGTAGATGAAGGATCTTCTTCATCCTCCTGAACATGATCGTTTCTTCCTAAAGACCGAGAAGATATGAGAAGTCCCAAAAAGACCTCATGATTTCCCTAAGAAGGGGAAATGAGGTAAGGAAAAAAACAGGTCTAGGAAGAGAAAAGTGTACCCTCTTTTTCTTTGAATCCTTGTAGAAATCCTCAATATGAAAGTACTTCCTCTTTGTATATTGAGCCTTCGATTAATTTGAGGTGGCCACGTCTTGGTATTCCTCCAAAATTGAGGACAAAAGTAGTTGAGAGTCCTCGAATAAATCTGTAATCGTGTCATCATCAGGCTACCAAACATATGAATCATATACGCATGAAAAGTGGTCCTCTAAAGATGAAAACTCAAACCCATTTTCTTGAGGGATACCCTCAATGTCGTAAATGGGGTCTCTATCGAAAATGAGACAACCAAAAACCCACTTGCGTCTTCCAGTCTGAATGAAAGTGTTTCATCAACCATATGTAAAGGTTCTCTCACAAGACCATCATCAAAAGTGACCATCCCTTTGTCTTCGTGTGCATGCAGATTAAAGGTATGGACGTCTTCATCAAGTGGAAGGGTAGATGCGAGTGATTCGTCTTCGTCAAATGTATCATCCGGATCTTCAAAATGAGAAAATTCATCAAGATCTTCTTGGTATCTTTCTTCATATGTTTGTTCTTCAAGAACTTATTCATATTCAAGGGTAGGAATTAACTCTCTTATGTGATTCATCATTTCCTTAGTAGCATTATTAGCAACCTCTTCCTTTTCCATCTGTAAAAATTCCATCTTCGAGTCATAACAAGTTCTAGATGAGGGTTCATCCCATGGTGCCATATTTCCATTAACTGAAAAGACACCTCAATGGAGTCAAATCTCATCAAAGGATGGAAAGGGTCAAACAAGGAAAGGTGGGTTCTGGGAAGGCATAGTCACGAGGTGAGCTTCAATAAGAGCTCACCAAAAAAAAGGGAAAAGGGAACGTCCCTTGGGTGGAGTCGCTAGGAAAGCTAGGCGAGAGGATTTGGGATAGCTTGCCAAAGTGTTGTTAGGGTTCAGAAGAGGATTAAAAATCCTCCCAGGAAATGGTGCCAAAATGTTATCACACAAGTTGTAGGTTGGTAAAAGGCCGACCCAACAACCAAGTGGCGACAACTAGGGGACACTATACCTAATGTCACCTCGATATAGGTCCCACACTTCAAGGGTGACTAGGTCACTATGGGGAGGTGAACTTGGTGACCCTAGGGGAATTGAGACGGATGGAAGGGAAGGAAGATAAGTGTCCCCCTAAAGGTCAATAATGGAAGAGGAAAGTGGCTTTGATGACTCGTCTTCAGGTGGTTTAAGGTTTCCAAGTCTTTGGATACCTGCAAAAGTGTTTGTACCAACCTGAGACACAAGAAAAACCACACATGCATATAGTATGTTAGGTGGAAAAGCAAGTTAATCTTGTTGTCCCTAATTTGCAGTACCATATCGATCAATATATCAAAAATTATTAAACCATGACAAGTGCAATAAGAGATAGTATAAGTGAATTTGAAAGCACGAGAGTTAATCTAGCAAATGACTAAGGATTATCATGCACTTTGATATTTAAAACAAGGTTGCCATACAATATGTCTACAGTAAAAATTATCAGCCTTATGGCTTTAACATATAATGTATTATAGCAGAAAAATTACCCAATGAAACTTGTCCAAAAGTTGACCAAAAAATGCACTATAGCAAGTACAACATGAGGGAAAAGTTTTAGCTTAAGTCTAGGGTTAGTTTGTGAGTTGTTAGGGTTATAATAATTAGGGTTTATCCAGTCTTATGGCTTTAGGGTTAGTTTTTTAACAACAACAATATTTATTAAGAGAGAGGGTATGCCTCAATGAGGCAAGAGAG
>ML796471.1:556924-571816 GCA_009831015.1 Picea engelmannii
CATCATCTATGCTTGCAGATTTAATTTTGTCCTCAAGATCACTTTTTGTTTTACTGATGATAATTTCATATATTGTATTCGTTCTCCAACTAAGTGCATTTGTGACTTTATTCTCCTTCCCTTTGATATATAGAACTTCAAAATCAAACTCGCTTAAAAAGCCTAATCACCTTGCTTGTTGTGCATTGAGATCTTGTTGACTAAACAAATGTTTCAGACTGCTATTATATGTTAATAATAATAATTTCCTTCCCATTAAGTAGTGTTGTCACATTTTTAGTGCATGAATTACAACCACTAACTCCAGGTCATGAGTTACGTAGTTCCTTTCATGTTCCTTCAATTTTTGAGATTCGTAACAAATTACATGTTCGTCTTGTGACAATACACATCCTAAACCTTATTTACTAACATCTACACAAACTGTAAAGTATTTATAAGGATCATCCACTTTGAGTATTGTTGTTGTAGTTAACAAGTTCTTCAATCTATCAAAATTGTCTTGACATTTTTGTGACCAAATAAACTTTACTCCCTTCTTCTGCAAGGATGTAATGGGGTAGGAAATTTTGGAAAATACTTCGATAAACCGTCGGTAATAACCTATAATTCTCATGAATGATCATGTATATGCTACATTCTTAGGTACAAGACATTCCATAATAGTTTTAATATTTTCGGTATCTACTGCAATTCCATCCTCTGATATTACATGCCCCAAATATTGTATTTTTCTTTGATAAAAGTCGCATTTGTCAAACTTAGAATATAATATATGTTCCCTTAGAGTTTGTAATACTATTTTCAAGTGTTGTTCATGCTCTTTTCTCATCTTTGAATAGATTAGTATATCATCAATAAATATCAACACAAATTTATCCAAGTATTGGTTGAATATACTATTCATTAGGCACATAAAAGTTTCTAGTGAATTAGTGAGTCCAAAGAAAATTACCACAAACTCATAATGTCCATAATGTGTTCTAAAAGTAGTTTTATTAATATATTCATCCTTTATTCTGATTTGGTGATAACCAGACCTTAGATCCAATTTAGAGAAGATTTTTACTCCTCCAACCTGGTTAAATAAATCATTAATCATGGGTAATGGATATTTATTTTTAATTGTCATTTTATTCAATTAACAATAATTGATGCACAATTAGAGAGTTCCACCTTTCTTTTTGATAAATAATACTAGTGCTCCCCAAAGAGAAACACTTGGTCTAATGTATTCTTTATCCAGTAATTCCTTTAGCTGGATTTTTAACTCAGTCAATTCAGGGATACTCATTTTGTAGGGTGCCTTGGATATCGGTGAAGATCCAGGTAATAAATCGATAGAAAAGTATATCTCTCTTTTCAGAGGTAATCTAGGTATTTCTTCAAAAAACTTCCTCAAATCCTTGAAGGACAGTAAAATATTCTAGCTTCGGTTTGTTTTCTTTATTTAGCAGATTTGTCACTTGAATAACATATATTTTATAGCCTCTACTGATGCACTTCTTTAATTGGAATGTTGATATTTGTCTGATAGAGACTGGTTTACTAATTCCTTGCATTTTTCTTGACATTCCACTTTCATCGTTGTAAGTAAATTATTTTTCATAACATTTTAGTACAACTTTATGTTGTTTTAACCAATCCATACCTATAAGTATGTCATATGAACCTAACGATAATACATTTAAATTTACCTTTGTATTTTGACCATTTATATCCATCTTACGGTCATGAATGAATTCAATTACTTTTCTTTTTGTGCTTGTCGCTAATTGTATTGACCATGATTTAGTATGTTTTACCCTTTTCAACTTGCTTGAGTCTACAAAAGATGGAGTAACATAACTTAAACTAGATCATGGGTTAATTAAAATAGAAACTTTTTTGTTATGAATTTTACCTTCAATTTCCAGAATGGTGGATTGATGATCTTCTTTCCTACCACCTAAAGTTGTGTTGATTCTATGAATACTTTTGCCAATATCTCCAACTATTGAAGCTTCTTGTATGTTTTGTATAGTCTTGTTTGCAGGATTTCTGTATGGACAGTTTCTAAACAAATGTGGTTCACCACATCCCCAACATTTCAAGGGTTCTCTAGAATTATCAGTTATTTTCTTAAATCCCAAATTAGCAGACTTATTTCCCCCTTTTACTTATGGTAAATTCCTGGGGGAGTTGTTTTCTTGATGTCCTTTGAAATGGTGATGACTTGAAACCTTTCTTTCTCTGATTGAGTTTCTTATGTTTCTTATCTCTCCATGCCTTTGGATTTTCATATCGTTCCTTGTATTGTTCATAGCATATTCTTTCTTTTCTCATAACTTCATTCAAGGATTTTGGGTTATCAAATTCTATTATGTCATTATATGACTAAGTCAAGCAACTTAAAAAAAATTTATCCTTTACCTTTTCATATTTTATATACGTCACAAACCTCAACAATTCCAGAAATTTTGTAATCAGATCTTCCATAGACATCTATCGTAACTTCAACTCATAGAATTCTTTGGTTTTTCTTTCGTAGTAACTTTCAGATAAATATTGTTTCTTAAAGTATGTCCATTTGATCTAGATTTTATGAGAAGAACAAAATGAATAAAAATTTATATTATTAACACAGAAATACAATCAACAATAACAGAGATACATTAAAAATTGGCTTATATTCAATAAAGAAATATGTTGAAACTGTAAAATTCATACTGAAACAAGCTTGCTAGAGGGGTGGTGGATTATCTCTGAGAAGAGATGTGACAGATGCGCGAATTCTCAAGAAGATGATTACAATGAGGCTCCAAAGGACTTTTTACATCAAACATGAATGCCAAAACCTTAGACATCCAAAAACCTAACCCTAGGAGATGAAGCACCAAAATTCATGTGCCCCCCATTGGGGTAAGTTGGTACATCAAATTCTCGAAGTCATAACTTTTGCATACTATCTCTATTTTAGGTGCATGATATCCCATTGGAAAGGTCTATCTGAGGAATACACATTATACCATAACAATCCAACGATGTCCATAGTGTGACTATGACGGGCCCAAAAAACGTTGTTTAGTGCCTCAAAATGGCCCCAGAAGTTTAGGACCCGAAAAGCTAGGTAAAAACTACCAAAATAAAAATTTAAAATACCAAGATGAAATATGTATGTGAGCTAGTTGGAATAGGTGGGTGACCACCGATATCCACCTAGATCAATCCTCATGCCTTAGGAAGCAATGGTCTCCATTGCATTGATTTCCCCCATCAAATGAGGAGATGCTTTCTAAATTTGGCCCCGGGTGAGCTACTTACCTTGGTGCAGGAGCTTCCCTGCTTTGACAACACGATAAAGTTGGATCTTTTTTTGGATATTTCCCTTGACCTGTGTGTGCACGATCTAATCAATGGATGCATGTTCCATGTAGTCAGGGTTGAGCTCTTTTGGTGTCAACTGTTCTGCTACCTTTGAGGTGTCCAATAATGGTTGAAAGTATGGCATGTTATCACACAAGTTGTAGGTTGGGAAAATCCTGACCCAACCACCAAGTGGTGACAACTAAGGGACACTATACCCAATGTCACCTCGATATAGGTCTCGTGCTTCAAGGGTGACTAGGTCACTCTTTGGAGGCGATCCTAGAGACCCTGGGGGAATTGAGATGGATGGAATGGAAGGAAGAGAAGTATCCCCCTAAAGGTCAATAACGGAAGAGGAAAGTGGATTTTGTGACTCGTCGCTGAGTGGTTTAAGGTTTCTAAGTCTTTGGATACTTACAAAAGTGTGTGTACCTACACGAGAAACAAAAAAATCCACACTTGCATATAGTATGTTAGGTGGACAAGCAAGTTAATATTGTTGTCCCTAATTTGCAGCAACAGATCAATCAAATATATCAGTAATTCTTAAACCATGACAAGTGCAATAAGAGCTAGTATAAGTGAATTTGAAAGAACGAGAGTTAGTCTAGCAAATGACTAAGGATGATAATGTACTTTGATATTTAAAATAACACTGCCATACAATATATATGAAATAAAATTTATTAGCCTTACGGCTGTAAAATATAATGTATTATAGCATCAAAATTACCCAATGAAACTTTCTCAAAAATTCACCAAAAAATGCACTATAGCAAGTAGAACATGAGGGAAAAGTTTTAGCTTAAGTCTAGGGATAGTTTGTGACTTGTTAGGGTTATAACAGTTAGGGTTTATGCATCTTTATGGTTGTAGCGTTAGTTTGTTAACAACAACAATATTTAGTAAGAGAGAGGGGACACCTCAATGAGGCAAGAGAATCTAGGGCTGAAAGAACAAAATCCAAGTCAAAGAACTTTAAGACCTTGACTTTTCACATTTACCAAGGCAACAATTTATTTCTCCAATGAAACAAGTGATGACTAGTGCTTTTAATGGTTGGGCTAATGGAGTCAAGAAATGAATAAGCTAGAGGTACTACCTTCCTTGGGGGTGTAAATTCTCTTACTCCCCAAGGCAAGTATCCCTAGCTAGAATTTAGACTAAGAGGGTGTATGCACTTATACTTTTCTTAGTAAACCCTTGCTAAATAACCAATACATAAGAAAAATTATAATGGAGACTAAGGTGGGGGTGTATGCCCTTATACTTCCCACCTAGATCTAGAAATATAACCTTGACTTGAAATACAAATGATAGCACAAGAAGATTTTATTACCAATTCAAGGAAAATATGCTAAGATAAACCACCACAATAGCAAGATAAAATCCTTCCAAGGCTAGCACATGCTTCTACCAACCAATAACCATGAAATATAGCCACACAAGAGCACAAGAGACAAATATCCAAATATAGCAAAAATTTTAGTCCAAGGCCTCTCCAAATGGGAGAGATATCTCAAATGAGATTCACATGATCTCTTATTTATACAAAATGTATAACTCAAAGTTTGTCCACATAATTTAGGGTAAACCACAATAAAAGGGGTCAACATCCCTAATCTTTTCCCTTTACAAAATAATATTAAATAATTCACTCTAAAATTTACTTTTTGCACAAATGAAACCATAAAAAAAGAGGATGTCTCCCCTTTAGGGGACGTTTTGGCACTTTGAAGAAGTCGGTGGGGTAGTAGATGCATGGATAGGCATCCAAAGGCCACTTGTCACTCATCCAATTCCTCCTCCTCATGGTCAAAGTATTATTCTCCTAAAAACATCCATGTGTCAATTATCCATGTCTTCACCACCAAAACCTAGCCTTGTAGGTGACGTCAAACCTCCAAAGATGATGTTTTTCCTGTCCTAGGACAGTCATTTGTCATGTGAGGGCTAGGTCGTGTCTTCTAGGTTGTCTTATAGGCCTCTAGAGGAAATTCATCATGATCTGATATGTGGGCCCTTGGCATCCAACCTGTGGGCTTGAATCCCCAAGGAATCCCAAGCTAGGCTTGTTCTTCCAAAACTGTCCACCAACTAGGTCCTACATAGACAAATAAGAACATCCTCCAAAGATATCAATTCAAAATACCATGATGAGTACATCAAATCAAAAAATGAGCCACCTAAGCATGTTCATCAAATATTACCCTGTCAAGCAAGTAAGTGCTCAAAAACTTTATGCAACTTTCCAAGCTTGGGTATGGGAGGGTTGATGAGGTGTCCTATTGGGTAGATCTTTCCCTAGGTCAAGGAATGTTTCCCAAGTGAACCCTCTCTAAGCCATGTGAAGTGGATGAAGTGGTTATGGGTCAAGACTCACTGGGAAAATGTTTCATGACATACACAGGGTTGTATTATCTCATCTATGGGTGCCTTTCTAGAGGGTATGTGGAACCTTCTTTTGTGATGCACTTTTCCCAAGCCCATCTTCTTGCCATTATTTTATTCTTTATATTTTAAGGGATAAGTTGGAGGCCATTGTCCTAGATTGGTGTCTAGGTGATGATAGTGTCATTCACAAATACCTCATGAAAATGAGAAGGGTGGCTCATTATGAGACCCCCTTGCCCCCAGTCGTGCAACTAAGAACCACTACCCTGGCTTGGTAACCAGATGATGGTAATGTCATCACTAAGTATCCATGATCATGATACATTGGCTCATGATGAGACCTCCCATCCTCCAACTAAACCTTTAAGCCTTCATTATCATTTATTTTGTAGGTCCCCTATTTCTTATAGAGAAGTGTTTCATTTCTTTCTTGAGAATCCTTGGGTAAAGCATCTTGAAGGTTTATAATTAGGCTCTTATCTTTTTATCCAAAAGCAACCCATCTAGGCCTTGAGCCCCTTCTTCCCATGAAATGAGGGACAACCCCTTCTTGGGTCAGTGCACCCTAAAATCCAAAGAGACAAGGAAATAGGGTTTTAGCTGATGAAAAGTGGTAAGTATGGTTGGGAACAGTAAGATGGCTCTTCAAGGTAGTTTCCTAGTAGCAAAACCATTCCTGAGGAAGACCACTTATTACAGCACAATGTCAACCACTAAGGTGAAACAAGAAAAAAGAATAATTTCCAATCATATGTCTTTAAATCTAAACTAGTCTAAGATACAATATACTCAAAATTCCTTAAATATTGAAATGACACTCACCATAATACATGATTTGTACCTCATGTATCAAGGCCCATTTCCTTCCAAAAGCCAGCTGGTGTGGTGGACGCCATTTGAAAATATTGACCTCTGTGGTGGTGAGAAGGGTCTCCATATTTGCAAGTGGATACTACAAGCTTATTTCCTTTTGGTACTCTGTGTATGCAACCGGAGGGCCTCAAGACATCGCCTCCTTAGTTATCCCTAAAAGTTGGGGATAACATATGGCTCCTACTTGGGGACTTGTACTCGTCGTAGACTGCATGAGAAATGCAACATATCTTGGTAGACATGTGCCTACACTAAAACAAAAACCATCAAATATAGGGTGGTTCTATCACCCTTTGTCCATATACATAAAAAATCCAAAAATGACAAATCTAGAAAATAAAATTTTAGCATTTTTTCAAAAACTTGTAAAATAATTATGAAATCAATATGAAAGTAGAGAAAAATGAAATATGAAATGCATTTAAACTAATATGAGAAATCAATATGCAAATGAAATAAACACAAATGACTTACCTACTTACCTGGGGGCCTTGGGGCCCTGAAGATCAGGTAATAGATGATGTCAGGTGAAGTCATACAACCAGTGCAACCAGTTGATCATCCCATCAAAGTATCTCCCCCTATGCTTGATTATGTAAAAAAACAAAGACAATTCAAGAATGTAATGATCATGAGCATACATAGATATCTAATCATGAAATTAAATAAAACTCATGCAAATGGGTGGGAGGGAGGAAATCCTGCTAGAAAGAATATATGCAATTATGATCATGCAGGGAATCCTACTTGAAGTGATAGCCACAAGTTCGATCAATCCATCTATGAAGGGGGATACTATATGTAGATGAAGGATCTTCTTCATCCTCCTGAACATGATCGTTTCTTCCTAAAGACCGAGAAGATATGAGAAGTCCCAAAAAGACCTCATGATTTCCCTAAGAAGGGGAAATGAGGTAAGGAAAAAAACAGGTCTAGGAAGAGAAAAGTGTACCCTCTTTTTCTTTGAATCCTTGTAGAAATCCTCAATATGAAAGTACTTCCTCTTTGTATATTGAGCCTTCGATTAATTTGAGGTGGCCACGTCTTGGTATTCCTCCAAAATTGAGGACAAAAGTAGTTGAGAGTCCTCGAATAAATCTGTAATCGTGTCATCATCAGGCTACCAAACATATGAATCATATACGCATGAAAAGTGGTCCTCTAAAGATGAAAACTCAAACCCATTTTCTTGAGGGATACCCTCAATGTCGTAAATGGGGTCTCTATCGAAAATGAGACAACCAAAAACCCACTTGCGTCTTCCAGTCTGAATGAAAGTGTTTCATCAACCATATGTAAAGGTTCTCTCACAAGACCATCATCAAAAGTGACCATCCCTTTGTCTTCGTGTGCATGCAGATTAAAGGTATGGACGTCTTCATCAAGTGGAAGGGTAGATGCGAGTGATTCGTCTTCGTCAAATGTATCATCCGGATCTTCAAAATGAGAAAATTCATCAAGATCTTCTTGGTATCTTTCTTCATATGTTTGTTCTTCAAGAACTTATTCATATTCAAGGGTAGGAATTAACTCTCTTATGTGATTCATCATTTCCTTAGTAGCATTATTAGCAACCTCTTCCTTTTCCATCTGTAAAAATTCCATCTTCGAGTCATAACAAGTTCTAGATGAGGGTTCATCCCATGGTGCCATATTTCCATTAACTGAAAAGACACCTCAATGGAGTCAAATCTCATCAAAGGATGGAAAGGGTCAAACAAGGAAAGGTGGGTTCTGGGAAGGCATAGTCACGAGGTGAGCTTCAATAAGAGCTCACCAAAAAAAAGGGAAAAGGGAACGTCCCTTGGGTGGAGTCGCTAGGAAAGCTAGGCGAGAGGATTTGGGATAGCTTGCCAAAGTGTTGTTAGGGTTCAGAAGAGGATTAAAAATCCTCCCAGGAAATGGTGCCAAAATGTTATCACACAAGTTGTAGGTTGGTAAAAGGCCGACCCAACAACCAAGTGGCGACAACTAGGGGACACTATACCTAATGTCACCTCGATATAGGTCCCACACTTCAAGGGTGACTAGGTCACTATGGGGAGGTGAACTTGGTGACCCTAGGGGAATTGAGACGGATGGAAGGGAAGGAAGATAAGTGTCCCCCTAAAGGTCAATAATGGAAGAGGAAAGTGGCTTTGATGACTCGTCTTCAGGTGGTTTAAGGTTTCCAAGTCTTTGGATACCTGCAAAAGTGTTTGTACCAACCTGAGACACAAGAAAAACCACACATGCATATAGTATGTTAGGTGGAAAAGCAAGTTAATCTTGTTGTCCCTAATTTGCAGTACCATATCGATCAATATATCAAAAATTATTAAACCATGACAAGTGCAATAAGAGATAGTATAAGTGAATTTGAAAGCACGAGAGTTAATCTAGCAAATGACTAAGGATTATCATGCACTTTGATATTTAAAACAAGGTTGCCATACAATATGTCTACAGTAAAAATTATCAGCCTTATGGCTTTAACATATAATGTATTATAGCAGAAAAATTACCCAATGAAACTTGTCCAAAAGTTGACCAAAAAATGCACTATAGCAAGTACAACATGAGGGAAAAGTTTTAGCTTAAGTCTAGGGTTAGTTTGTGAGTTGTTAGGGTTATAATAATTAGGGTTTATCCAGTCTTATGGCTTTAGGGTTAGTTTTTTAACAACAACAATATTTATTAAGAGAGAGGGTATGCCTCAATGAGGCAAGAGAGCATAGGGCTCAAAGAACAAAATCCAAGTGAAAGAACTTTAAAACCTTGAATTTTCACGTTTACCGAGGAAACAATTTATTTCTCCAATGCAAAAAGTGATGACTAGTGCCTTTAATGGTTGGGTTAATGGAGTCAAGAAATGAATAATTTAGAGTTACTACCTTCCTTGGGGGTGTAAATCCTCTTACTCCCCAAGGAAAGTATCCCTAGCTAGGGTTTAGACTAAGAGGGTGTATGCACTTATACTTCTCTTAGTAAATCCTTGCTAAATCAACAATACTTAAGAAAAATTATGATGGATACTAAGGTGGGCGTGTATGCCCTTCTACTTCCCACCTAGCTCTAGCAAGATAACCTTGACTTGAAATACAAATAATAACACAAGCATATTTTCTTACCAATTCAGGGAAAATATGCTAAGATAAAACACCACAATAGAAAGAGAAAAGCCTTCCAAGTCTAGCAAATGCTTCCACCAACCAATAACCAAGAAAGATAGCCACACAAGAGAACAAGAGACAAATAGCCAAAGATAGCGAAAGTTTCGGTCCAAGGCCTCTCCAAATGGGAGAGGTATGTCAAATGAGATTCACATGATCTTTTAATTATACAAATTTCTAACTCAAAGTTTGTCCACATAATTTATGGTAAACCACAAGAAAAGGGGTCAACATCCCTAATATTTCCTCTTTACAAAAAATATTAAATAACTCACTCTAAAATTTACTTTTTGCACAAATGAGACCCTAAAACAAGAGGATGTCTCCCCTTTAGGGGATGTTTTAGCACTTTGAAGAAGTCATTGGGGTAGTAGATTCATGGATAGGCCTCCAAAGGCCACTTGTCACTCATCCAAGTCCTCTTCCTCATGGTCAAAGTCTTCTTATCCTCAAAGAATCCATGTGTAAATGGGCCATGTCTTCACCACCAAACCCCAACCCCTCTAGATGACATCAAGCTTCCAAAGATGATGTTGTCCTCTAGGCATCAAAAGGCAATTCATCATGATCTGACATGTGGCCCCTTGGAATCCAACCTGTGGGCTTGAAGCCCCAAGGAAGCCCAAGCTAGGCTAGTTCTTCCAAAACCATCCACCAACTAGGTCCTACAAAGACAAATAAGCACTCCCTCCAAAGATCTCAAGTCAAAATATTATGATGAGTAAATCAAATCAATAAATGATCCACCTAAGCATGTACATCTAATATTACCATGTCAAACAAGTAAGTGCTCAAAAACATTATGCAACGTGTCAAGCTTGGGTATGGGAAGGTTTATGAGGTGTCCTATTGGGTAGATATTTCCCTAGGTCAAGGAATGTTTCCCAAGTGATCCCTCTCTAAGACATGTGAAGTGGATGAAGTGGTTATGGGTCAAGACTCACTAGGAAAAGGGTTCATCACATACAAGGGGTTGTATTATCTCATCTATGGGTGCCTTTTTAGATGGTGTGTGGCACCTTCTTTTGCAATGCATTTTTTCCAAGCCCATATTCTTGCAACTCTTTTCTTATTTATATTTTAAGGGATAAGTTGGAAGCCATTGTCCTAGCTTGGTGTCCAGGTAATGACAGTGTCATTCACAAATACGTCACAAAAATGAGAAGGTTGGCTCATGATGAGACCCCCTTGCCCCCAGTCATGAAACTAAGAACCACTACCCTGGTTTGGTAACCAGATGATGGTAATGTCATATAGTTAAGTATCCATGATCATGATAGGTCGACTCGTGATGAGACCTCCCATCCTCCAAATAACCCTTTAAGCATTCATTAGCATTTATTTTGTAGGTCCCCCATTTCTTATAGAGAAGTGTTTCATTGCTTTTGGGGGAGTCCTTGTGCGAAGAATCTGAAAGGTTTATACTTAGGCTTTTATATTTTTAGCCAACAACAACCCCTTTGGGCCTTTATCCCCTTCTTCCCATGAAATTAGGGACAACCCCTTCTTGGTTCTAACATCCCAAGAGATAAGGAAACATGTTTTTAGATGATGGAAAGTGGTAAGTATGGTTGAGAAAGGTACAATGGATCTTGAAGGGAGTTTCCTAGTAGCAAACCTATTCCCAGGGAAGACCACTTATTAGGGAACAATGTAAACCACCAAGGTGAAACAGGGAAAAAAGAATAATGTCCAAGCATATGTCATGAAATCTAAAACAGTCTAAGATACAACATACTCAAAATGCCTCAAATATTGAAATGACATTCACCATAATACCTGATTTGTACCTCATGGAGCAAGGCCCATTTCCTTCCAGAAGCCAGCTGGTGTGGTGGATTCCATATGAAAATCCCGACCACTGTGGTGCTGAGAAGGGTCTACATATGTGCAAGTAGATACTACAAGTTGCATGCCTCTTGATACTCCATGTCTGTAACCTGAGGGCCTCGAGACATTTCATCCTTAGTTATCCCTACAAGTTGGGGATAACATGGCCAAAGGAGGTCCACGTTAAACACTGGGGTTAAGCCAAGGAAGGGTGGAATGTTGAGCTCAAAATCATGGTCACCTAAAACCTTGGTGATGGTATAAGGTCCATAGAGGAGTGGAAGAATATTTTGATGGGCTCCTTTAAGGCATTCTTTCTACAAGTGTAACCAAACTTTATCTCCCACCTGAAACTTATGTGCCACCCGATGTTTTTCATGGCATTGATTGTACTTGGAATTGGACTTCTGTAAAATATCTTGAACCTATTGGAGGATGTGTTGGATCTGCTCAATGAAATGGGTCGCTTTGTTGTCTTGAGTATGAGCATGGGACGATTCTATCTGGGTGGCCACAAGGGGTAGTGTAACATCCATGAGTGTTAGGATATTTAGACACTTAGGACTTAGTTAAGATCTACTTGGTCTAATATGTCGTTAGGTAAAAGTGTGTTTCTTTAGTATGCATTAGTATGCATTTGTAGTTAGGAAATCTTATGGACACGATATGTTCCCGACATAGAGTGATCCGACGGTTCATACTCTTCTCGATATTAACGGCTATTGATCCATGTCTTAACACCCAATTGGTCCATGATCTCTATTTAAATAGCATGGAGGGTCATTTTACGATGATCGATTATGAGAAAATATCTTGTAAAATCTCTCTGTAATCTTTTTCTTTGCATTAATAAACTGCTCCAAGTGGTCGCGTTGGTTGGGGTCGTGGATGTTTCCCCATAGGGGTTTTACCACATGAAAAAATCGGTGTGTTGATCTTTGATCCAGTTATGTGAGTGGTTAATGAAGGTGTTCATCCTCTGTTGGAATACCTGTGTTGTTGAACATGGTATCAGCCTGTTTGAAGACCCGCTCCTGTTGTAAATCGAGATCGTGAAGTCGAGTTGCCTCATCTCCATTTTCTGGCATTTCTGTACATTTCTGGGCTGAGAGGATTGTTCCATTGCGTCTGGAGCACTCATTTCATTCTGGAACACTTTTCGTTTCACTTGAAAAGGTTTCTATTTGCCCAAGATACGGCCATTATAGTCAGATCCGGAGGTATAAAGCCTGAATACACATTATTTAAATTTTTGCAAAGTTTTATTTTGATTTTATTTTGGTTTGTATTTTTTATTTCTAGGTTGCTACTCTTTTAAATCTATGTATTCTATTTTCCCCATGGCCTGTGTGATCTTAGCAAATCAGAAACAGATAGGAAAAAGTGCATCTTCCGGGTAAGCTAACCGAGATCTAACCCTTGTTGTCATCGAGAAGCGAAATTTTTTTCTTGTTTGAAAAGAGTTTTTTTTTAGCATGCTCTCCAAGGCCGTCTTCAACAACAAAAACAATCCTCCTTCTGAACATTACAATATGTTTTTCTAGACCATTTGGTTAAAACTTTCCTTATTAAGTAAGAGGTCTTGAGTTCAAGTCTCTCTTTTGTTACTTTTTTTGAAAAAGTTCATGCTAAAAATTGTAAAGTGCATTTCACTTCAAGTATAAAAGTGAATCACTATAAGTAGCTTTATATTTTATTTTAGAGTTATTTATTTTGCATGCAACTTTTATGTTATAAGGTAACTTCATTGTAAAAGTGATCCCCACTTCTCTTTATAAAAGTGGGTCACTTCATAAAGTAGCTTACACTATCACGTGGTTATTTCGTTATTGTTTATGCATTTTTTAAAAAGGGCATAACTCTTACATCGGAAGTCCGTTTTCAGTGCTGTTTTTTTTTAAACCGCATAACTTTTCGACATCTTTCCATCCAAATCATTAGTTTCAATTTTTAAATTTGCATTATCTGCATATTTAATATGGCTTCTACAAGTAATGTCTTGCTTACCAACAACAACTACTTCCAATGGAAATCCCATATGGAAGATTTATTAAGAAGTAAATGCATGTACTGGATTACCTTAGGAAAGGAAATAGCACCCACTGATGATGATAAGAAATCCAAATGGGATAATAGGAATGACAAAGCACGTGGACTAATCAGAATGTCTATCTCTCTTAATTTAAGGTACCACCTTCAAGGAATTGATGACCCCGAAGAAGCTTGGAACAAGATTGAATCTGTGTTTGGTAAACCCAATATTATTCAAGCACAACAATTAGAAAATCAAATAATGACCTTGAGTCCAAGTGATTTTTCTTGCCTTGGAGACTATCTATCTAAGTTTAAAACACTTAGAATTTTATGTGAAGAATGTAAGATAAAAATGGAGGAAGAATGTTGCATATATCTTATTTTTTCTGAGCTAGGTAGTGCATATTCTGTGTTTGTATCTACCTTTTATGCCATGAAATGGGCTCTAGGGAAAGCTTATGTAAAACCCACTCTTGAGTCCTTTTGTGCTTCTTTGATTAGAGAGGAAGATAAGCTTGTACAACTTGTAGTGATCAACACGGTAGGTACCTCCAACAAAGCCTTAGTTGCCCAGCAGAAAGATAAACCCAAGTATCCCAAGAAGCAACATCCTCGCTACAAAAACAAACAACCTAAGGGTCCCAAACCCACTCAGACAGCTTTAGCTCCTAATGGTGACAAAGGAGCAAAATATAAAAGTAAGAATACTAATAGACATTGCAACTTTTGTGATAAATATGGTCATGATGAGTCCAAATGTTTCAAGAAGATGGCAGCCTTAGAAGCAGCGATGAAGAAGCACAACATCAATATTGATTCTTCTTCTTCTTCTTCTTCTCATGGACATGAACTTTATGCTTTTGGTTTTTCCTTCAATACACCTTCTACTACTACTTCTTCTTCTTATGAGTGGCTTATTGATTCAGGAGCATCTTATCATATGGCTAAGGATAAAGCCATATTTTCTGCTCTAAATGAATGTAACACCAAGAAAATATTTGTTGGTTATGATGGATCTCTTAGTGTTGTAAGATCTGGAACAGTTCAAGTAGAAAATGGTCATTTCAATGATGTATTATGTGTTCCAAATCTTTCTTGTAACCTTCTATCAGTATATTAAATCACTCATTCAGGTGAAGGTAAAACCGTCGAGTTTTCACCTCACCAAGTTGTAATCAAGGATCTAAAAGATCCTAAGCATGTTCTTGCAACTGGAATTGCTAATGATATTACCAGGTTGTACAAGTTTGACAACTTTGGG
>ML796471.1:574507-585151 GCA_009831015.1 Picea engelmannii
AATGCCTCCTTCCTTCTCCTATTGTGTCACTATTGTAAATCCTTCAATCCTATCCCAAGTTGTTCTTAAGGGGGGATGTTAGGATATTTAAACACTTAGGAGTTAGTTAAGATATACTTGGTCTAATATGTTGTTAGGTAAAAGTGTGTTTCTTAGTGTGTTTCTTTAGTATGCATTTGTAGTTAGGAAATCCGACGGTCATGATATGTTCCCAACATAGAGTGATCTAACGGTTCATACTCTCCTCGATCTTAATGGCCATTGATCTGTGGCTTAACACCCGATTGGTCCATGATCTCTATTTAAAGAGCATGGAGGGTCATTTGTCGATGATCGATTGTGAGAAACTCTCTTGTAAAATCTCTATGTAATCTTTTTCTTTGCATTAATAAACTGCTCCAAGTGGTTGTGTTGGCTGGGTCCATGGATGTTTCCCCGTAGGGGTTTTACCACGTGAAAACATCGATGTGTTGATCTTTGATCTGGTTATGTGAGTGGTTACTGAAGGTGTTCGTCCTCTGTTGGATTACCTGTGTTGTCAAACAATGAGACCCAATGGTTGAAATCCCAACCCAACCTAAAAGGGGTTGTGGATGGTTGAGCTATGTATGGATTTATTGTAGTTTTGTTGAACATATGGAAGACTCTCATCCCATGTGCAGGGATTCTTGGAATTGTACATGCACAGGATATGCATGATTATCTGGTTGACAACCTCAGTTTGGCCATCCATATGGGGTTAGAAGGAAGTGTATTTGGTCACCTTGGTGTTCAGCAATGGCCAGAGGCTCGACCAAAATGTGTTGAGGAATCGACTCTCCCGATATGAGACAATGGTTTGTGGTATCCCAAAATGTACCCACACTCGTTCGAAGAAGAGCTTGGCAGTGGCCTCTGTTGTGATGATCTTCTTGCAGGAGACCAGGATCACCATTTTAGAAAAATGATCAACTACCACAAAAACAAATTCATTTCCTTGCTTGGTTGATGGAAGGCTCTACATGTAGTCCATCGGAAGGGTGTACATGCCTTGTTTCTTAATGGCCAATTTGGCAATGGCGCAGGTAGTGCAAGACCTAATATACTTTCTAACATCCTGTCGAATTTTTGGCCAATAGAAATGTTGTTGCAGCACTACCACTGTCTTTTCTATGTCGAAGTGTCATGTCACCTGACTCTAGTGGGATTCCCAAATTAGCTTCACTCGCTCACTTGATGGAATGCAGAGATGGCCCAGATGGCACAACAACCTGTCCTAAAGATGGAAATCAATGACATTTTTTGTTGCGCCCAACATATGGTAGGTGGCGGCGAAGTCAGGATCTCTCTCATAGAGTTAGGTCCATCTGAAGGTCTTGTGGTCTTAGGAGTTTAAAACCATGGTGAGTGCTGCAACTGGAGGGCGAATGAGGAAATTAGTGACGCAGTTGGTGCTTCGTGTCTTATACTTTATGTTGAGATGGAACTATTGCAAGTATGTGGACCACTTCCGATGGCGTTCATTTTTCAAATTTCCTTGTGGCTGCATGAACTGCAGCGACTTATGATCGATGTGGATGATTGTTTCCTTCTCGAGAATGTAATGCCTCCACTGACAACAGGCTTGCATAATGGAGTACATTTCTTTGTCAAAATTAAGGTACTTACAGATACAGATGGATCTAAGGAACATCAAAGAAGTTTTAGAAGTGTCCCAGAATGCACAGAAGTAACCCAGGACGCTTAGAATGGCTTCAACAGACAAAAAAAGGGCAAATATAAAAGTTCCCAAAAATCCATTAAAATTTCATGATCACGAAGAGTGTGTCGCAAGCTTTCCAACGATGCAAACGGCTCATCAAACAGAGTTACGGATCAAAAGATATAAGCGGTCAAAGTTCTGGTCAACCCAGCCCAGTCAGCAAGGATGAGTCGGCATCCGTACTACTGACGTCAGCATCCGTACTACTGGCGTCAACATCCATACAGCCTAGGTGGAAAGCACAGAGAGTGACATGTGTTATCATCCTATAATTTATAGGATCAACTGGTGACTGGGATATTATCTGTCTCTAGTATTTTTTGTTGACAAATGATATTTCATTCTGCAAATAATTTGAAAAAGAAAAAAGAAAAAAGGAAAAAAAGAAAAAGAAAAAGAAAAAGAAAAGAAAAAGAGGGCATAAAAGAATTTCAATAAAAGCCCCATGCAATAATAGTAACTTGGTCCATACCTTTCAAGCATGGCCAAGTTCTTTTTAAATTGATGTTGATAGGGTAGTGAATGAATTTGGCTAAACAGTTTAATCTTAGCCAAAGTGTCTAGGTTAGATCAATGAATAAATCTGACCAAACTGTCTAATCTTGGTCAGATAGCCCCAGGGTAGAGTAATTTCTTAACCCAACAGTCTAATCTGGGTTAATTTTCATAGGAAGATAGGTTAGAATATAGGCTAGTTGCTTTGAATGCTTCATTTCTATAAGAACCAACTTGATGTACATGTTGCACCATGTTTCAGATACTTAAAAGGTCATTTGGTCAAGGGGGGCAGTGTATACTTGAAAAACCTTGGAAAAACCCATAAAATGCATTTATCCTAAGTTTTTCCCCGACGCATGTGTTTCCCGCTCCCCACTTATGCTCCCCGCACATATCAAAGGTCCTGATCGTGGCGCCCCGATCTACGGTGGACAGATCATTTCGGACCCCCCCCCGATAGTTCTGCTTTTAACTGGGGGGGGTCCGAAATCGATGATAAGACTCGCGCTCATCTGGACGGCTCAAGATCGAACACTCAAATCTACGGTCAGCATTGGATTCCGGACCCCCCCATCCATTCTACCTTTAATGGAGGGGAGGGGGGTCCGGAATGAGTGATAAAAAGCGTGAAAATATCTGCGGCCCAAAAGCAGGCACACAGATCAACGGCCCAAGATGTATTTTGGACCCCCCCGACTGATCTACCTTTAACTGAAGGGGGGGGGGGGTCCGGAATGGTTTTATTCCTCTGGCGGGTCCCTTTTTATACGTGGCATTGATCTATTTCCCCTGAGTCCCGTCATCATCTGCTATCTGACAGACCTCCGTCATCTCTGGACGTCATTATCCACCTTTCTTGAATTAGTCGCGTCCCATAGCTGTTGTCAGTTCTTCCCCCCCATTCGCTCGTGGAAAGACCCTTACTATGACTTTTACCTCCAATCGATAGCCACCATTTCACCCACCATCTCATCCTCACATGATCCGTTGGCCATTTATTCCTAGATAACTTATCTGTTATCCAGCTGACCTATCTCCCGCGCCCAACCGACCCCCGTTTAAATAAAACTACCGTTATTCCCCTTACTTTCGCTATTCACCCATCGCACCAGAGAAATTCACCGCTTACTCCTCCGTTACAGTCCGTTGTCCTCATCCACTGTCAGTTTCCCCCACTAACGTTGTGTTTTATTGCAGGTACTGTTGCAGAAATGGCACCAAAATCCAAACAAGCAGAAGGAGAGGAGAATCTGTTTCTCCCGCCTCTTGTCGACCTGGACAAGATCCCACTAGTCGACAAAGACCGATTAATCGTAGATACAAAATGTGATTTTGATTTCTCAGACCTCCATTCATGGCTCAGGGAGTTTTCCTGGACTAGAGTGATGAAATTGGACTCTGGGAGTCCAATTTACCCCTCTACCTCTTTCCCCAGATCCACCATTTTCTCGAGTTCGCTCTTAAGTGTCAAGCCCACTATATTCCTGAACAAAGATTCGTCATCTCCTCATCTGTATAAATCTTGTTTCTCATCACGACCGAATCCATAGACCAGATGATGCAAATCCCCCGAGCAGACTCTGTGTCTCCCTTCAACCTGGAAATTCTCACAGAATTATACCAGAAAATGACCTTCCCCTAAAGAGCTCAAATATTCAAGCTCTTCCTTCCCCCATCTGCTCAATTTCCCTCCAAAAATCCTCCTTATCCGTCGTCTATGTTCTCCACTAAGAGAAACCAGGTCATTTCATCCCTTTGTGCTTTGTTAGGATACTATTCTGATCAGTGGGTTGATGAACCCATTATGGGTTTTCTATCCATCTTCTCTACCGATGAAAATCCCACCACCCAGTTTGACTTCAGTACATTCTTGGCAGACAATATTCACGAACAGTTCATGAATTTCGGCACGGAAGGCATGTTCAAATACTCAGCAATACTAGCATACTTGTTCATCTTCTTCCAGGTGGATAAATTTGGTTTTTCCATGCAGAAGATGGATGGATATGGTAGACCTCAAGCAGTCACAGCATGGACCTCCTTGCTCAAGCACAACTCCACTGATTTCAGCTTCAAGGAGTTCATCGACCAATTCTACCACCCTGTGGTAAGTATGCTAAGTTGCCGGCCCGAGCCTCGGATAAATGATGAAGTTCAGAGGATCCTGCACGTCTCGGATAATACAAAGACGAGTGATTGGTATTTATACCAGGATTATACTGAGATCAGAGTATACAGGTGCGAGTTGGCACCGTATAAGCTGCCCAAGTATTTGTCTGTCAGGATTTTTGCTTTGGAATACATAAGGTAGATTATAAATTCCGATGACATCCACTTTGTGTCATTGAAGAAAAAGCCGCAGCTTAGAATCAAGGGGTAGATTGGCTCCTTCATCTGCAACAATCGTGGAGCTGGGCAAGAAGCAAACAAGATGCTGAGGGAGATTAATTTCTCCATGAGCTTCCCATGGCGTTATGATCCATGTGGGATCATCTCAGAGATGAGGGTCAAGAACAAAAACATCCCATATATTCATGAGTCTAGGCCTGAAATTGAAAAATTTGCAAATCAGACAGTGTGGGATCCTAACACATTGGTCGAAGTACAACAGCAGGATCCCCCAGCCACTATGTCACAAACAGCCACGCCACAGGTCCCAAAGGAAAAAAAGCCTCGACAAGATTTATCTCCGTCTGTCACGGAGGTATCATCCGAAGAGTTCTAGCTACATACTAAGAGGCCTAAGACTGTTGCAGTTCCTGACCCGACCAGAGAAAAAGAAGCCCCGCCTACAACAACGACCAAGGTCGATAGGCCACCTTTCGGTTCGAGCCTCCATAAGGCCATAACCTTAGCAGTAACGAAGGAATCCACATATCCTCCATTGACCACCCAGCCAGGCAAGGTGGGTCTGAAGCTGAGTATCTTCGAGAAGTATGAGCTGATAAAGAAAAGGAACCAAACCCTGACCAGCAGCACTTGCGCCCAATTCTGGAAGCAGACGTCGACTGCGCAACATAGGTTGTTGTCGGCATTTGACACAGAGAAAGGCAGAATGCATATGGCATTCCTCTAGGCACAGGTGCCAGACCCCAAGGTGATCACTGATTATAAAAGGGCCACCTTCGAATTCCAGACGAAGGACGTGCACCCAGTCGATCAAATGGATCTGCACAAGCAGACGGGAGAAATGGTTTTCTACACATTGGCACATTCTTCTACTGCTACGTCAAAGTTGCAGGTGTCCCTGAACAATGTTCAAACACAACTAAAGATGGAGAAGATATCTTCCTTTTCCAAGGATAATAGGATCAAGACTTTGGAGGAGTTGGTCCTCAAGATCGGTTATGATCCTTCAAACGTGAAAGCAGTTGAGGAAATGATCAAGAAGAAGAATGTTGACATAGCCTCCTTGAGGAAACAACTGAAGCTCCCGCCCACAGAGGATTCACAGGCGAAGGAGATAGCAGAGAAGGAAGGAGAGAAATATGAGATGCTCAAGCTGCTCATGGAGCAGAATGCACAACTTAAAGAAATGGAAGCTGAGATGGAGAAGTTGTTAAAAGAGAAAGAGCAATTGAAGCCAATGGAAGTCATTCCATTGAGTGCTATTCCAATTTCAGGAGTGAGCACAACATCAGTGACTAACGTCCCATCCACGACTCCATTGACATCACAGGAGAAGACAGCTGACCTGGCTAAGTCCATGGAAAAAATGAACCTGCAGGAAACATAAATCACTAGGCTGAAAAAGGAGATTGAGAACCTTCAGGAACTCAAATATTCCTTTTAGACTAGCTTCTCCAAGGAAAAGCAGGTAACATAGCAGCTCAAGCAGGAGCTACAACAGCTCTGGAAGCAAACAGTGGCAGGAAAGACTTTAGCTGAGATTAAAGAGAGTGTATGGACAGACATCACTAAGTCCATGAATGAGATATGGCCAATGATCCAGATCATGTTTGAGCAGAATGAATTGGTCCAAAGGAGCAAACAGGCCATCGAGAAGATCAAGGTAGAATTGGGAGACATGCCAACACAGTCAAACGAGATCATCAAGTTCTTCAATTCCAAGACCAACTAAGAGCTGGAAGAACTAAAGATTGAAGACAGAACAGAGACCATCCTGGAGATCAAAAGAGTTTTGACCAAGAGAGGATTAATGCTTCAGCTGGAAGAAAAGGTTCAGGCCATGGACCTAGGGGTACAAAGATTCTTCAGTAAGATTGAAGCTCTCCATAAGAAAGGTCTTCCTAGTCTGAAAGTGATCAATGATAAATTGATGACACTCCCAGACTACAAGAAAAGATTGGCCGATGTAGCTAAGGACAACTCAAAGTTTGCAGGCATTCAAGGGAGCATCACCAGCAAGGCATTCCTAGATGCCCTTCAGTGGGACATCAGTATCCAACACAAGATTCGATACATATTCCTCACTAAGCTTACATTCGCCAAGTATACGGAAATGAACGAAGTGTATCGAAGGCTACTCAAAGTCAACATGCCCAGTCATCTTAGATGGGAGGAACTCTGTGATCTGATCGATTAGCAGATGAGCTGTCCTGGTCCAGTCAGATGAAGTCGTGCAAAATATTCATCAACGGCCCACCCAAAAATCAGCGTGCAGTTACACCACATCATCAAGCAGTTCCTAGATTTAGGAAATTTGTTAAGTTAGTTAGGATAAAAATAGATTTAACATGTCCTGGTCATTAATGACAGGATCGTTTTTAATTTGAGTTATAAATACTTCACCTTTCAAAGTATTGAGGGTTGTTGATCTTCACACCCTGACGCTATCAGACTATAATCTTTTTGAAGAGATATTCCATTAATAAAAGGAGGCCCTTTTACAGGATTCTTGTGTGTACTCACTGGTGACATTTTTCTCTCTAAGTTGAATGTTGTTCTCGCTTTGTTATCATATTGTTTTCTACATCTAATATTTAAGAGTAACGAATGTTGCAGGATTTATCTCGTATACCCTGTTTCTGACTTGAAAGATTTTAGTGTTTATCTTCTGGTGTTTTCAATAAAGAAATTCTTAACTGCTTCTTTGTTGAAATTATCTTTCTCATCTTTCTTCTGTTCATCATTTAAGCTACTAAAAGATCCAATGATTATATTATCTCGCCCTGTGAAAGTTTTTTCCTTTACGTTTGTGGTTTGTATTTCATATTTTATTAAAACACATACCCCATAGCCCAATGGATGTGTAGACTGACTCAACCAATTCAAAAAAACACTTTGACAACAAAAACTGACCTATTTCTTTACCTAGCCTAATATTTGAAATTTGAAACATAGCTAAATCTAATAGAGAGATCCCTCTCTAAAGTTGGAAGGGCTAGATCCCAGCTTCAAAAGTGGTTGGATAAAGTTACCTTAGTAGATTTCTTCTACTGTCAACCTCTAGGAAATTTACCAAGTGTTAACATAGTGGCGACTCCACTGGGGACAGAACTAAAAATTTATGAATTCCACGTTTTATTTTCCCTAAAAGGAAAGTCTGTTCCTGAAAGATTGCAAATTTGAGAAGAAAGTAATGTTTAGAGGTTGATTAAAATTTGTACATATTATTTTTGGACTCATAAAACTAAAAAATATATATATCAAAATCAAAAAGAAATCTGGCTCCCAAGAAAGTCTATACTCGATCTCATCCAGACCCAGAACCTGCGATAGTGACAGATAACCCAGAACAATTGCTTAGGAAAAAGATCGTAGTCGAAGGCTCAGTCAGTCATATTCCTTTGCGTAAGTCCCTTTCCTTTTCAGGGGAACCCGTTATCTTTCAAAGCCCTGACTTTGACACCTTTTCCCAACAAAGCCTGGTTGGAACATGGTCCGATAGTTTTTTGACTGAACTCATTTTCGACCCAACCATTTTGCCACCCCAAACCCTGGAAGTTCTGTCTCCCACTGCAAAACCGCAAATCACTCCCTCAGTGCTATCCAGTCCCTCCTCGTCCTCATCATCAGTTACTACCTCACCGATAATTCAGTCTATTAACCCATCTCCTCCACACATCATGGCAGCTCAGTATGCTCCCTTGGTGTTGAATCCACCTCTTCATGCCATGCCCCAGAACTACCAAACAAGACTTCTACAGTTTGATGCGACAGGACCTTTGAGCGCACAACAACATGTAGATAAAATGAATGATTATTATGATCTGCATGAAGTAGACGAATCTGACGTTCAAATGAGATTGTTTGCCTAAAGTTTGACAGGTGACGCTAAAAAATGGTACAAAGGGTTGTGCGTCGCCTCAGTCCTTGACCTTACCGCATTCCAAAGGAGTTTTCTAGACAGATGGGAGGTAAAGAAAAACCCTCTGCAAATTTTGTCAGAATATGAAAATATCAGAAGAAATCAAGGTGAGATAGTGCAAGATTATTGCACTTGTTTCAATAACCTGTACAATGCAATCCCAGCTGAAATAAAACCTTCACAGGGTTTGGCCTTGGTCAAATTCCCCGATTTTGACGCTGACATGTCATACCAACTAAGGGAAAGAAATTCTACCACCCTGGAAGACATGCAGAAAAGTGCAATAAGTGTGGAGGCCAATTTGTTAGAAAAAAGGGCACGTCAGAGGTCAGAGAGGAGAGTCACAATTAAAGAAGAACCTTCCACATCAACCTCAGATTCCAAATTGGATTCTTTGGCCAGAGAAATGGAAAGAATGATGGAAAGACTTACTGTGTCAAACCGAAATCCTCCAAGAGAAAACCCACCAGCTCCTCAGGTTCGGAATCCAAACTTCAGGAGAAACCCTCCTCAAATCAGATAGAGAGATCCTAGGGATCAAAGAGAGCAGAGAGGTCTGGATCAGTAGATCAGACCTCCCCTGCAAGAAAATTATTTTGATGAAGGGGAGGAAGGGATTGAGGAACTAGAGGATACTCATATAAATCTCATGGGCATTCATGATAACGAAGCTATTTTCCTTACCCAAGAAGAGCAAGAAATTTTTCTTCTCAACCAAACAAAAGTAAGTGAAGAAGTTGAAGATGCAGAACAGCAGGCATTCGAAAATGCCATTTTGGAGGTACACCGACAGTATAATCTGCGGAGTAAAAAGACAGAAGGGAGTTCCCCAAAAAAGACAATTGAAACGAAGAAGGTAATCGAAACCAAGAAGGCCTCTGAGCCACCTGCCGAGAAGATTTTTGAGAAGAGTACTGTCGAAGTTCCTGTGAAGAAAAACCTTACTATTCTAAAAAGATCGTCACAACCCGAAGTTTCACCTATTAACCCACCGAGTACTTCTGGCCAGAAGAGCGTGGTGGACAAACCAGAATTGATGAGCCAAGGCAGAGCTCCTACACCCTTTAGCCTTGAGGGGGAATTATCCAAAGTAAAAATTCCCATCCCACTTTCAGAGTTGATGAACAAAGACGTTTATCGTTCACAGGTGATTAAAGCACTGACCATTGAACCTGACATAGGCACGAAGGCCTTAACCATTGGATCAGCAAATCATTCAGACACTGTGAATCTTACTGATGATCAACTCGAACTTCTGTTCGGACCTGAAGTAGATGGTCGACATGATACTGGTGATGTTGCTCCTTTTTATATCAATCTAAACATACATGACCTGATTTTGCATAACGCTATGCCGGATTCGGGTGCTTCCCACAATCTGATGCCTAAAGCAGTAATGGAGAAACTGGGACTGGAGGTCACCAGACCTTACAAGGATTTACACTCATTCGACTCCAATAAATTTAGATGTATTGGTTTGATCAAGGACCTATGCATCACCTTGGTTCAGATTCCTGCGAAGAGCATGGTAATGGATGTGGTAGTTGCAGACATCCCTCCAAACTATGGAATGTTGCTATCTCAGTCTTGGGGGGGCTAAGTTGAGAGGAACCCTACAGCTAGATATGTCTTATGCCACTATCCCAGTTTTTGGGCAACAAAGAAGGATATACAGAGAAACGTTGATGAAATACATGGTCAGTAGCCAAGAAAAACCGCACAACTATCCCCTTTACTCTGCGCATTCCGACTTGGATTCTTTTATCTTGTACAATGATGGTGACACGGGAGAACAAGATACTCAGTTGGTAGAAGATACATCTAGTCAAGATGAAGGCCAAGAAACCATTGAGGTAGCAAGGATGAAAAACGTGATAACTGAGGAATTACCGGCAGATTTCTGGAGCATGGATTTTGATGGAGCAGTGAGCAAAGAAGGAGCTGGAGCAGGAGTCTGGCTGCATAATCACAGAAATAGGTTTTCAGAAAAACATTCTTACAAGTTAAATTTCCAATGCACTAACAATATTGCCGAGTATGAAGCCTTGATGCTCGGTCTGAAGCTTTTGAAAAGAGTTGGTGCTAAACAGATTATGGTAAGAGGTGACTCTGAGTTGATAATCAAGCAAATCAA
>ML796471.1:590171-617142 GCA_009831015.1 Picea engelmannii
GGGGGGGGGGGGGGGTCCGGAATGAGTGATAAAAAGTGTGCAAAGATCTGCGGCCTAAAATCAGGCGCACAGATCAATGGCTCAAGACGTATTTCGGACCCCCCGAACTGATCTACCTTTAACTGAAGTGGGGGGGTCCAGAATGGTTTTCTTCCTCTGGCGGGTCCCTTGTTATACGTGGTGTCGATCTATTGCCCCCGAGTCTCATCATCATCTTCTATCTAACAGACCTCCGTCATCTCTGGACGTCATTATCCACCTTTCCTGAATTAGTCACGTCCCATAGCTACTGTCAGTTCTTCCCCCCCATTCGCTCGTGGCAAGACCCTTACTATGACTTTTACCTCTAATCGATATCCACCACATCACCCGTCTGTATCCCTCAGTCACTGTCACCTGCCATCTCATTCTCAAGTGATCCGTTGGCCATTTATTACTGGATAACCTATCCATTATCCAGCTAACCTGTCTCTCGAGCCCAACCAACCTCCGTTTAAATAAAACTACCATTATTCCCCTTACTTTTACTATTCACCCATCGCACTAGAGAAATTCACTGCTTACTCCTCCGTTACAGTCTGTTGTCCCCATCAATAGTCAGTCACCCCCACTAACGTTGTGTTTTATTGCAGGTACTGTTGCAGAAATGGCACCAAAATCCAAACAAGCAGAAGGAGAGGAGAATTCGTTTCTCCCGCCTCCTGTCGACCTGGACAAGATCCCACTGGTCAACAAAGACCGATTAATCGCAGATACAAAATGCGATTTTAATTTCTCAGACCTCCAGTCGTGTCTCAGGGAGTTTTCCTAGACCAGAGTGATGAAATTGGACTCTGAGAGTCCAATTTACCCCTCTACCTCTTTCCCCAGATCCACCATTTTCTCGAGTTCGCTCTTAAGTGTCAAGCCCACTATATTCCCGAACAAAGAGCCTTCATCTCCTCATCTGGAGAAATCATGTTTCTCATCATGACCGAATCCATAGACCATATGATGCAAATCCCCCGAGCCGACTCTGCGTCTCCCTTCAACCTGGAAATTCTCACAGAATTATACCAGAAAATGATCTTCCCCCAAAGAGCTCAAATATTCAAGCTCTTCCTTCCCCCATCCGCTCAATTTCCCTCCACAAATCCTCCTTATCCATCATCCATGTTCTCCACTAAGGGAAACTAGGTCATTTCATCCCTTTGTGCTTTGTTAGGATACTATTATGATCAGTGGGTTGATGAACCCATTCTGGGTTTTCTATCCATATTCTCTACCGATGAAAATCCCACCACCCAGTTTGACTTCAGTACAATCTTGGTAGACAATATTCACGAACAGTTCGTGAATTTCAGCACGGAAGGCATGTTCAGATACTTAGCAATACTAGCATACTTGTTCGTCTTCTTCCAGGCGGATAAATTTGTCTTTTCCATGCAGAATATGGATGGAGATGGTAGACCTCAAGCAGTCACAGCATGGACCTCCTTGCTCAAGCACAACTCCACTGATTTTAGCTTCAAGGAGTTCATCGACCAATTCTACCACCCTGTGGTAAGTATGCTAAGTGGCAGGCTCGAGCCTCGGATAAATGATGAAGTTCAGAGGATCCTGCACCTCTCGGATAATACAAAGACGGGTGATTGGTATTTATACCAGGATTATACCGAGATCAGAGTATACGGGTGCAAGTTGGCACCGTATAAGCTGCCCAAGTATCTACCTGTCAGGATTTTTGCTTTGGAATACATAAGTCAGATTATAAATTCCGATGACATCCACTTTATGTCATTAAAGAAATAGCAGCAACTTAGAATCAAGGGGCAGATTGGCTCCTTCATCTGCAACAATCGTGGAGCTGGGAAAGAAGAAGACAGGATGTTGAGGGAGATGAATTTCTCCATGAGCTTCCCATGGCATTATGATCCATGTGGGATCATCTCAGAGATGAGGGTCAAGAACAAAAACATCCCATATATTCATGACTCTAGGCCTAAAATTGAAAAATTTTCAAATCAGACAGTGTGGGAGCCTAACACATTGGTCGAAGTACAACAGCAGGATCCCCCAGCCACTGTGTCACAAGCAGCCACGCCATAGGTCCCAAAAGAAAAAAGGCCTCGACAAGATTTATCTCCGCCTGTCATGGAGGTATCGTCCGAAGAGTTCCAGCTGCATACTAAGAGGCCTAAGACTGTTGCAGTTCCTAACCCGACCAAAGAAAAAGAAGCCCCGCCTACAACAACGACCAAGGTCGATAGGCCACCCTTCGGTTCGAGCCTCCATAAGTCCATAACCTTAGCAGTAATGGAGAAATCCACAGATCCTCCATTGACCACCCAGCCAGGCAAGGTGGGGCCGAAGCTGAGTATCTTCGAGAAGTATGAGCTGATAAAGAAAAGGAAATAGACCCTGACCAACAGCACTTGCGCCCAATTCTGGAAGCAGACGTCGACTGCGCAACATAGGCTACTGTCAGCATTTGACACAGAGAAGGGCAGAATGCATATGGAATTCCTCCAGGCACAGGTGCCAGACCCCAAGGTGATCACTGATTATAAAAGGGCCACCTTCGAATTCCAGACGAAGAACGTGCACCCAGCCGATCAAATGGATCTGCACAAGCAGACAGGGGAAATGGTTTTCTACACATTGGCACATGCTTCTACTGCTGCGTCAAAATTGCAGGTGTCCCTGAACAATGTTCAAACACAACTAAAGATGGAGAATATATCTTCCTTTGCCAAGGATAATAGGATCAAGACTTTGGAGGAGCTGGTCCTCAAGATCGGTTATGATCCTTCAAACGTGAAAGCAGCTGAGGAAATGATCAAGAAAAAGAATGCTGACATAGCCTCCTTGAGGAAACAACTGAAGCTCCCACCCACAGGGGATTCACAGGCGAAGGAGATAGCAAAGAAGGAAGGAGAGAAAGATGAGATGCTCAAGCTGCTCATGGAGCAGAATGCACAGCTTAAAGAAATGGAAGCTAAGATGGAGAAGCTGTTAAAAGAGAAAGAGCAACTGAAGCCAATGGAAGTCATTCCATTGAGTGCTATTCCAATTTCAGGAGTGAGCATAGCATCAGTGACTGACTTCCCATCCACGACTCCATTGACATCACAGGAGAAGACAGCTGACCTGGCTAAGTCCATGGAAAAAATGAACCTGCAAGAAACAGAAATCACTAGGCTGAAAAAGGAGATTGAGAACCTTCAGGAACTCAAATCTTCCTTTCATACTAGCTTCTCCAAGGAAAAGCAGGTAACATAGCAGCTCAAGCAGGAGCTACAGCAGCTCCGGAAGCAAACAGTGGCAGGAAAGACTTTAGCTGAGGTTAAATAGAGTGTATGGAAAAACATCACTAAGTCCATGAATGAGATATGGCCAATGATCCAGATCATGTTTGAGCAGAATAAATTGGTCCAGAGGAGCAAACAGGCCATCGAGAAGATCAAGGTAGAATTGGGAGACATGCCAACATAGGCAAACGAGATCATCAAGTTCCTCAATTCCAAGACCAGGGAAGAGCTGGAAGAACTGAAGATTGAAGACAGAATAGAGACCATCCTGGAGGTCAAAAGAGTTTTGACCAAGAGAGGATTAATGCTTCAGCTGGAAGAAAAGATTCAGGCCATGGACCTAGGAGTACAAAGATTCTTCAGTAAGATTGAAGCTCTCCAGAAGAAAGGTCTTCCTAGTCTGAAAGTGATCAATGATAAATTGATGACACTCCCAGACTACAAGAAAAGATTGGTCGATGTAGCTAAGGACAGCTCAAAGTTTGCAGGAATTCAAGGGAGCATCACCAGCAAGGCATTCCTAGATGCCCTTTAGTGGGACATCAGTATCCAACATGAGATTTGATACATATTCCTCACTAAGCCTACATTCGCCAAGTATACATAAATGGACGAAGTGTATCGAAGGCTGCTCAAAGTCAACATGCCCAGTCATCTTAGATGGGAGGAACTCTGTGATCTGATCGATTAACAGATGAGTTGTCCCAGTCCAGTCAGTTTTCCAGTGAGATGAAGTCATGCAGAAGCTTCATCAACGGCCCACCCAGAAATCAGCATGCAGTTACACCACATCATCAAGCGGTTCCTAGATTTAGGAAATTTGTTAAGTTAGTTAGGCTAAAACTAGACTTAGCACATCTTGGTCATTAATGACAGTATCGTTTGTAATTTGAGTTATAAATACTTCACCTTTCGAAGTATTGAGGGTTGTTGATCTTCACACCCTGATGCTATCAGACTGTAATCTTTTTGAAGAGATCTTCCATTAATAAAAGGAGGCCCTTTTACAGGATTCTTGCATGTACTCACTGGTGACATTTTTCTCTCTAAGTTGAATGTTATTCTCGCTTTGTTATCATATTGTTTTCTACATCTAATATTTAAGAGTAACGAATGTTGTAGGATTTATCTCGTATACCCTGTTTCTGACTCGAAATATTTTAGTGTTTATCTTCTGGTGTTTTCAATAAAGAAATTCTTAATTGCTTCTTTGTTGAAATTATCTTTCTCATCTTTCTTCTGTTCATCATTTAAGCTACTAAAAGATCAAGTGATTATATTATCTTTCCCTGTGAAAGTTTTTCCCTTTACGTTTGTGGTTTGTATTTCATATTTTATTAAAACACAGACCCCATAGCCCAATGGATGTGTAGACTATCTCAACCAATTCGAAAAAACACTTTGACAACAAAAACCGACCTATTTATTTACCTAGCCTAATATTTGAAATTTGAAACATAGCTAAATCTAATAGAGAGATCCCTCTTTGAAGTTGGAAGGGCTAGATCCTAGCTTCAAAAGTGGTTGGATAAAGTTACTTTAGTAGATTTCTTCTGTTGTCAACCTCTAGGAAATTTACCAAGTGTTAACAACACGTATCATGATGATGTCAGTATGCCACGTGGCAGCACCAGAGGCTGCCATGTGTCACTCAAATTTGGGCTTTTTAGGGTGCCATGTGGAAAAGTAAAAATGTGCCATGTGGCACCCCAGGTGACACCACGTGTGATCCAAGAGGCTCCCAAGGCTCAGAAAATGCTCAAAAATCAAATTTATTAGAATGGAGTGAAACCAATTCCATTGCGATTGGCTCGTCACATTGATTTCATCCATATAATTACTTTCTCAAACGGGCGCCATATGCGAGAGTTATCGCACTCTAATCAGATTCTCAAACAGCTAAAAAGTCAAAGGTCAAACTGGCAAAAAGTCAATGATGACGTCGACATGACATCACCAAGGACACCTCATAATGCTGATGTGACAGAGACATGTGGCAGCAATTGACTGGGCAGATGATAGATCAAATCAGGTTTGGACACATGGCAAAGATTGGGCAAATGTGGTGGTGCTATGTGGCCCAAGCATGGGCAGCCACGTGGCACCCAGTCAAGGTCGAATGGCAAGTGTTAAAAATGCTTGGGTGTCCATGGGTTTTGAACCCACGACCACCCACCAAGCCAACACTGTGAGAAATAGTCCAACACCTACGCGCCACCAAAGTTTCTTATTAAATCAAATGTATTTAAATATATTTAAATTTTAAGGTATTGCTATATGGGCAGAAGGGGGGTCGGGGCCACGGTTTTATTCTACCCATGCAACCACAACACAATCTTTAAGGCACATGGGGTTTGGATAGGTCCTAGCCCTTGGACGTTGGCGTATCCATATAACCACAAGCGCAAGTTCAGGGGGTCTATCCCTTAGGGCACGGTCCATTATAGACTGAGGTCCCATGCATACCGCCCCAAATCCAGGAGCTAGCACAAGTATGGGCCAGCGCTTAGCCCTTTGGGCTAGCGCTTGGCCATATGAAGTGCATATGACCGAGTATTGGGGGCCCACACCCAGCCTTGGGGGATACTCTGTGTATTTTTATATAAAAGTGGGTTTTTAACTATACATTGTTGATTTTTGCCTGATTTTATGACCAGAAAGTAGTCTTTTGAGGATATCTTGGCCATTTGGAGGAGGATTTGATCCCAGAAAGAGGCCATATTCTTGGGGGAAGTTGGGCTTCCTCATATGAGGATGAAAACTATAAAAACCAGGCTTTTTGAAGCCTCGAGGAGACTTTTTGATGCAGGGTTTTGAAGGAGCAGTTTGTAAATTTTGGCCTTTTCTCATGTTTTGAGAGGCATTTTTGCAATGTTCTTGAGAGGAGTTTGATGATGCATGCATGAATATGAGCAGGGAGGTCTTGCACACCAGATCTGAAGCATGTTATGTAATAGAAAAGAGCAATTGTAAGAGAACTTTGAGCATTTTAAAGAGCAATAAAGAGGTCCTCCACTTGGAAGCGGGCCCGGAGACGTAGCCAACGATTGGTGAACTCCGTTATCAACCTCTTGTCTCTATTTCTCTTTATGTTTTGTTGTTCTATTCTCTTAATTTGCAGCATGGATATTAATGGCTGATCTCTTTATTCATTGATAAGCATCAAGTAAAAGTCACATTTGATATTCCGCAACAAGATAATAAGTTTTATGTATTTTGCATTCTTAACGATCCGATGCATAAAATACATTAAACTAAATTGCAATTTATCAGTAATACCTTCATTTTTGGATCAAGTTTATGGTATCAGATAATTTGGTTGTAAAGGTTTGACATGAATTGCAAGCATTGGATGCTCACCATAGCAAAACTCAAGCGAGGAGAAGGCCAACTTGAGGCTCTTGACACAGAGATTCAAAGGAGACCGCATAAGCAAGAGATTCTTCACCAAGAAAATTGGGTCCCTACAAATATGAAAATGATTTCTTTGAGGCCTTTAAATTGATGTAAGCCATGGTAGAGGAGCTTTAGCATGAAAGAGGGCAACGAAGGATTCAAGGCAATGAAGAAGGTGAATCTTCGGTAAGAGAAGAAGGAGGAGTTGGAGGTGGTGGACCTTCAGAACCTTCTTCTCCTTCATCCTCGTCATCTACAAGTGAAGAAAGTGTACATACCTCCAGGGATAAGCAACCTAAGAAAACTCATCATTCTTCTGATATGCCTTTATTAAAGTTAGATGTAAAGTTTAACTTACCCACTTATGATGGTGAATTAGATGCAGAAAAGCTAGATAATTGGGTGAGACAGTTAGAAGTCTATTGCAGGATAAAATAGATTGTTGATGATGAAACTAATATCCAACTAGCAAGTCTCAAAATGGGAGGCACAACTCTCATACGGTGGGAAAGCAGAACTAGAGATGATCTTAAGAAAAGTGGTAAAACAATCTCTTGCTGGAATGATTTTGTTATTGCATTAAAACAACAATTTTACCCTTTAGCTTACATGCGACAACAATGATGAATTGGCAATGTTTAAGGTAATCAAAAGGTCAAAGTGTACAAGAATATACTCAAACATTTCGTAAGAAAGCATTAAATTTGGGTATTCCTTTGTATACACAAGTGACACTCCTAAAATATATCAGTGGTTTACATTCTTATCTTAAGCACACTATTCTTATGCTAAATCCTTCTAACTTTGATGAAGTATGTGTACAAGCCATTCACATTGAATCAAGTAAAGGGGATGTTGGTGATAGTGTTTCTACAGATACTTGGCAAAGAAAGGATGCAGGGAAAAGGAAAGAGAAAGAGAAGAAGACAACCACAATAAGAAAGGAGAAGCCTACTTGCAAGCATTGCAAGAAAGTAGGCCATGATGAATATCATTGTTGGTTCTTACATCCAGACCTGAAGCCAAAGAAGTATTCCAACCACGGAAGGAAGAATACCACAGTTGCAACAGTCAAGTGGATCTTGGATCAGAATCCGATGATGAGGCACAGGTTGTAGCTATGGGAATCCGAGGTATAAATTCTGTTGCAAGTACTAGCTCTTCTAATTCAGTTGTAAATGATGAGTGTAAAAGGAGTGAACTTTTCCACATAAGGGTTATAACACATAATGTTAAAGTTGATACTCTTGTAGACAGTGGATCACAAGCCAATCTAATCAGTGAAGAGGTTGTAAATAACTTGGGACTTGAAACAAATCCCCATTGGGATGGATATGTGGGGATAATAATTTACAAGTAACCAAGCAATGTAAAATCAAGTTTGCAATCACTTCTAACTATGTTGATGAAGTAAAGCTTGATATAGTTCCACTGGACATATGTGGAATTGTATTGGGAATCCCATACCTTTATGATAGGAAAGCTATATTCTACAGGGAGAAAAATAAATGTTGCTTCAAGAAAGATGGGAAAGAGTACATTGTTCGTGCTCATCGCATGAAAACTGACAGGTCTTTTGCAACTACAGGGCAGTTAAAAAGAATGGTAAATGCAATCAAAAGTTTAACACTTATGTCTGTAACAAAACAGGAAGTTTGTGATGCTAAACATGAGATGGTTCAGTATGTTTCTAACAATCATGAAGTGTCACCGAAGGTACAACATGAGGTTCAGCTGCATAATTTATTTACTATTCCTGTGCAGAAGGGGAAGCATGTTGTTTCATTCTCATTAGCATGTATAGTATTGTTGATTAGTTTTCTACTATTAAGTGGTGTATGGCTGCTAACTGTGACAAAGAATGTAGATGATTGTGCAATTGATGGGATGATTACTTTGATAAACAATGCTATCTCAGTTTTCTTGTTTGTTGTAATTGGTCAGGTGATTATTGTCCAATCAGAAAGGATGGATGATACCAGACAAGTGGGGAGGTAGTACCCTCACTTCTTACCGGAGTAAAAGTAGACTTTTGGTGGTCCAAAAGTTTCCAAAGTGGGGAGGAATGATCTAGGAGGCTCCCCAAGATTAAAAAATGCTCAAAAATCAAAGTTCTCAGAATGGAGTGAAATGAATTCCATTGTGACTGGCTCGTCGCATTGATTCCGGCCATATAATTACTTTCTCAAATAGGTGTCATATGCGAGAGTTATTGCACTCTGATCAGATTCTCAAACAGTGAAAAAGTCAAAGGTCAAACTGGGAAAAAGTCAATGCTGACATCAGCATGACATCACCAAAGACACCTCATGATGTTGATGTGGCAGCAGTTGACTGGGTAGATGACAGATCAAATCAAGTTTGGACACGTGGCAAAGATTGGGCAAATGTGGTGGTGCCACGTGGCCCAGGCATGGGCAGCCACACGACACCCAGTCAGGGTCGAATGGCAAGTGTTAAAAATATTTGGGGGTCCATGGGCTTTGAACCCATGACCACCCACCAAGCCAACACTTTGAGAAATATTCCAACACCAACGCGCCACCAAAGTTTATTATTAAAGAAAATGTATTTAAATATATTTAAATTTTAAGGTATTACTATATGGGCGGAAGGGGCCCCAGCCCACGGTTTTATTCTACCCATGCGACCACAACATAGGCTTTAAGGCGTGTGGGGTTTGGATAGTGCGTAGACCTTGGACGTCAATGTATCCATATAACCACAAGCGCAAGTTCGGGGGGTCTATCCCTTAGGGCGCGGTCCATTATAGACTGAGGTCCCATGCATACCGCCCCAAATCCAGGAGCTAGTGCAAGTATGGGCCAGCGCTTAGCCCTTTGGGCTAGCACTTGGCCATATGAAGTGAATATGACCGAGTATTGGGGGCACGCGCCTAGCCTTGGGGGCTACTCTGTGTATTTTTATATAAAAGTGGGCTTTTAACTATACAGTGTTGATTTTTGCCTAATTTTATGACCAGAAAGTAGTTTTTTTAGGATATCTTGGCCATTTGGAGGGGGATTTGATCCCAGAAAGAGGCCATATTCTTGGGGGAAGTTGGGATTCCTCATCTAAGCATGATAACTATAAAAACCAGGCTTTTTGAAGCCTTGAGGAGACTTTTTGATGCATGGTTTTAAAGGAGCAGTTTGTAAATTTTGGCCTTTTCTCATGTTTTGAGAGGCATTTTTGCCATGTTCTTGAGAGGAGTTTGATGATGCATGCATGAATCTGAGTAGGGAGGTCTTGCACAGCAAATATGAAGCATGTTGTGTAACAACAAAGAGCAATTGTAAGATAACTTTGAGCATTTTAAAGAGCAATAAAGAGGTCCTCCACTTGGAAGCGAGCCCGGAGACGTAGCCAACGATTGGTGAACTCCGTTATCAACCTCTTGTCTCTATTTCTCTTTTTGTTTTGTTGTTATATTCTCTTAATTTTCAGCATGGATATTAATGTATGATCTCTTTATTCATCGATAAGCATCAAGTAAAAGTCACATTTTATATTCCGCAACAAGATAATAAGTTTTATGTATTCTGCATTCTTAACGATCTAATGCATAAAATACATTAAACTAACTTGCAATTTATCAGTAATACGTTCATTTTTGGATCAACATGGCACCACCCAGAAGGTTCCACATGTCCAGGATGATGCGAAGATGATGTCATCACGCACAGGTGGGCGAATCAGATGTTTTCAGTGGCCCGATAGGGGGGCACCACGTGGAACCCCCCGAAATGCATAAGGAGGCCCAACAAATGAAAATTTTTAAAAATATATTAAACAGAACTCCGCCATATATGGTGGAAATTCTATTATATATGGCAGATCCACCATTTTAGCCATCTATTAAATGTGCGCCATAAATAGCAGGAGTCTGCCAAATTCACCCCCATTTTAGTGGCAGTTCCACTATAATTGGCATTTCTGCCAAATTTAACCGCCGCCAAAATTGTCGCTATATTTAGTGGGGGTGTGCGCCAAAATGGTCGTAACTGTTTGCAAAAATGGGGAGGCTTGTGGGATCCAACCTCGGTACCTCCGCCAACCAACAACCTAAATTTAGCCAATCTGCCAATGCACCAACGAATTCATTTATGAGATAACTGCCCGAGATTTGTATAAGAAGGGGCTCCAGGGAGAGTTTGAGACAGAGCAAGCACACGAATCAATGAGCGCGTCCGTATGGCCTGTATGGAATCTATACGGACTATATAGATTTTGGCATGCAAATCGAGGCGAGGGTGCCTCTTGGGTCCAAAAAGTGCCCAACTCAGATCGAGGCGTGGAGACAGACATTTTTAAGTAAAATGATGCCACGAACACAGTGGTGATGTTAGTTTCCTGATCTAAGAAAAATTTCCACAACTTAATTCTAGAATGAGTCATTTATGTTAGATGCAGTGGCACGGTAACCGAGGCAGAGGTGTCTCTTGGGCCTAAAAGTGTCTGACTCAGATGGAGACGATTTGATAGTCATTTTTAGGTAATTCGGCAACGCGAATTCAATGACGAGGTCTGTTTTTGTAGCAGAGCTTCAGAGCAACAAGATAAGTGCTGGAGAATCCAATGTAAGCATGTTTTTTATTATGTTGTTTTGTCATTAAATGTTGCAGCATAGCATGCGTGTTATAGATCTGAAGGAGCAGAGACAAGCTGCAGCAAGGCAGGAAGATCAACTTATTCCTTCTATCTATTTGTTTATTATCTACTTTCATATCAAATCAATCAGTTTTATGTGACAAAGAAATTGTGGCACTTGCATGACAAGTGGTCAGTGAAGCAGTTATGATTCTTGTGGTTTCGGGATCTTTTGTATGGGTTGTATATTTATGTTTTGGATCTGAGCAACAGATCTAAGTCTTTTGATAGCTCCATGTTGATGGGGGTCATATTTTATTCTTCATATTTTTATGTATTGAGTATGTGGGAATGATGTCCATGTCAGCATCATGGATGCCTCATGAGTAGAACTTGTGAAGCTGATACATTCCGATCTCTTGTTGTCGTCACCGAAGAGGGGCTTTGTCCTTACAACTTGTAAAGGAGAGACATCATTACATCAAGAAGAATAAAGCGGTCAAGCTTTGGAGCATGACCCGGAGAGGTAGCCCACTGCAAGGGTGAACTCTATTATAAAGTGAAGTGTCTTATCCATTATGTGTATTATGTTCTTATGTTGTTTTTCCATGAATGTCCGCACATAGGATGTTAAAAGAAAGCATGACATATTGCACATAAGGAAGACTAAAGAGGTTTTATTCACTTTGGATTCAAGCTTATTAGACTTCAACTTTACCTTTAATTGTAAATCGCTCAAGTAAAACAATCTATTACTGACCCTTTTGAAGGAGTGACATAAACAACCAATTATTGGAAACTTATCACTCCTGGGTTCAGATCATGTGGTATCAGAGAAGGCTTGATACCGATTGTAGGTGTTGAAGTTAAGGATGACAAGGTCACCAAATCAAGAGCTCAACCAAATGCTTCAAACAAAGAATTTTGGATTGAAGACATCGTTGCATGTTGCAGAAGAAGAGAACCAAAGGATGCAAGAGAAGTTGCAAGCCATGAAGATGCAGACAAAGGAAGGCTCTACAAATGAGAGGGTGATAAGACCATCTTGTGACCATGGAAACTTCACCATTTATGGGTGCGAGCATGATAGTGCAAATGCATGCACACTTTGTCAAACAAATGAAGATGAGCTTCATGCATCCATAAACCAAGGAGGATTCCTAGAAGCATCTTCCATTGATCCTTCTCACCAGGAACAACTAGACACATCTCAAGAAGTAGACCAAGGGTCCCAGTTTGAGGTGGAGGTAAATAAACCATGTGTAGTTCCTTTCTTGATTAATGTTGATGATTCTTTTGAAATCCTTGAACAACATGCTTCTTGCATCGGCTTAAAGTTGATGAGAGAAATGGGATATGGAGGAGGAGGCCTTGGACCCAATGTCTAAGGTATTGTGGATCCCATCGAGGTAGTGTTTTGTCCTCAATATGCCGAGATAGGCTATGTCCCAAAGGATGTTGGAGAAATCCCAAAAATCATTCGGGAAGAAGACCCCAAGACAGTCACTAAGACTCCAGAGGTCAACAATTCATCAAGAGATGAAATTGATTCAGTGCAAGGCGATAGTACAACTTCTCATGATAGAGGATTCGAGACATCTCCAAGGATAGATGAGAATCACAATGATAGAGTTGAGACCAACTCTTCTTGCCAATCTGTCTCCAGAGGAAACTCACTGAGGTATAAAAAATCTCGAAACTCTAAAATGCCATTTGATTATAAGCATGTTGATCACATAAAACAAAGCTTTTGGCATCAAAGACCATGCACTTGTTGTGGATTGAATAACCACGCAGTGTCCTAGTGTTGGAAGAGAAAATCCTTGTGCAGGAAGGTTATGGCAACCAAGAGAAGGACAAGGACCAAACGGACCAAACGACTCGTCAAACAAAGTTACGGATCAAAAGATATAAGCGGTCAAAGTTCTAGTCAACCCAGCCCAGTCAGCAGGGATGAGTCAACATCCATACTGCTGACATTAGCATCCGTAAGGATGACGTCAGCATCTGTACAGCCCAGGTGGAAATCATAGAGAGTGACACATGTCATGATGATGCCAGCATGCCATGTGGCAGCACCAGGGGCTGCCATGTGTCACTCAAATTCAAGCTTTTCAGGGCACCACGTGGATGAGTAAAAATGTTCCATGTGGCACCACCCAGAAGGTGCCACGTGTCCAGGATGACACGGAGATGATGTCATCATGCACAGGTGGGGAAATCATATGCTGCCACGTGGCCCAATGGGGGGGCTCCACTTGGCACCCCCGAAATGCATAAGGAGGCCCAACAAATGAAAAATTAAAAAATATATATTAATTAGAACTCCGCCATATATGGTGGCAGTTCTACTATATATGGCAGATCCACCATTTTAGCCATCCACTAACTGTGTGCCAGAAATAGCAGGAGTCCACCAAATTTGCCCCCATTTTAGTGGCAGTTCCGCTATATGTGGCATTTCCACCAAATTTAACCGCCGCCAAAACTGTTGCTATATTTAGCAGGGGCATGCACCAAAATGGTCGTAATTGTTCTCCAAAATGGGGAGGCCCATGGGATTCGACCCCAAGACCTCCACCAACCAACAACCTAAATTTAGCCAATCTATCAGCGCACCAACGAATTCATTTATGAGATAATTGCCCGAGATTTGTATAAGAAGGGGGTCCGGGCAAAGTTAGAGACAGAGAAAGTGCATGGAGCACTGAGTGCATCTGTATGGCCTGGTACAGCCTCTACAGAATCAGTACAGACTATACGGATTTTGGCATGCAAATCAAGGCGAGGTGTCTCTTGGGTCCAGAAAGTGCCCGACTTGGATCAAGGCATGGAGACAATCATTTTTAGGTAAAATGACGCCATGAACGCAGTGGTGATATTAGTTTCCTTATCTAAGAAAAAATTTATCATCTTAATTCAAGAATGAGTCATTTATTGCAAATGCAGTAGCACGATAACCGAGGCAGAGGTGTCTCTTGGACCTGAAAGTGTCTGACTCAGATGGAGATGATTTGATAGTCATTTTTAGGTAATTCGACGACGTGAATTCAATGACAAGGTTTATTTTTGCAACAGAGCTTCAGAGCAGCAAGCTAAGTTCTGGAGAAGCCAATGTAAGCATGCTTTTTATTATGTTGTTTTTTCATTAAATGTTACAGCATAACATGCGTGTTATAGGTCTGAAGGAGCAGAGAGAGGTTGAAACAAGGCAACAAGATCAAATAATTCCTTCTATCTATTTGTTTATTATCGCCTTTCACATCAAATCAATCAGTTATACGTGACAAAGAAATTGTGGCACTTACATGACAAGTGGTCAATGAAGCAGTTATGATTCTCGTGGTTTCGAGATCTTTTGTATGGGTTGCATATTTATGTTTTGGATCTGAGCAACAGATCTAAGGCTTTTGATGGCTCCATGTTGATGGGGGTCATATTTTATTCTTCATCTTTTTATGTATTGAATATGTGGGAATGATGTCCATGTCAGCATCATGGATGCCTCATGAGTAGAACTTGTGAAGCTGATACATTCCTGATCACATTCCGATCTCTTGTTGCCGTCACCGAAGAGGGACTTTGGCCTTACAACTTGTAAAGGAGAGACATCATTACATCAAGAAGAATAAAGTGTTCAAGCTTTGGAGGATGACCCGGAGAGGTAGCCCACTGCAAGGGTGAACTCTGTTATCAAGTGAAGTGTCTTATCCATTATGTGTATTATGTTCTTATGTTGTTTTTCCATGAATTTCCGCACATAGGATGTTGAAAGCAAGCATGACATATTGTACATAAGGAAGACTAAAGAGGTTTTATTCACTTTGGATTCAATCTTATTAGACTTCAACTTTACCTTTGATTGCAAATCGCTCAAGTAAAACGATCTATTACTGACCCTTTTGAAGGAGTGACATAAACAACCAATTATTGGAAACTTATCACTCCCGGGTTCAGATCATGTGGTATCATAGCAGGCTTGATACCTATTGCAGGTGTTGAAGTTAAGGATGACAAGGTCACAAAATCAATCGTGGTTCAATTAGCTTCAAGAGCTCAACCAAACGCTTCAAACAAAGAATGTTGGATTGAAGACATTGTTGCATGTTGCAGAAGAAGAGAACCAAAGGTTGCAAGAGCAGTTGCAAGCCATGAAGAAGAAGACAAAGGAAGGCTCTACAAATGAGAGGGTGATAAGACCATCTTGTGACCATGGAAACTTCACCAGTTATGGGTGTGAGCATGATAGTGAAAATGCATGCACACTTTGTCAAACAAATGAAGATGAGCTTCATGCATCCATAAACCAAGGAGGATTCCTCGAAGCATCTTCCACTGATCCTTCTCACCAGGAACAACTAGACACATCTCAAGAAGCAAACCAAGGGTCCCAGTTTGAGGTGGAGGTAAATAAACCATGTGTAGTTCCTTTCTTGATTAATGTTGATGATTCTTTTGAAATCCTTGAGCAACATGCTTCTTGCATCGGCTTAAAGTTGATGAGAAAAATGGGATATGAAGGAGGAGGCCTTGGACCCAATGGCCAAGGTATTTTGGATCCCATCAAGGTAGTGTTTTAGCCTCGATATGCCAAGATAGGATATGTCCCAAAGGATGTTGGAGAAAGCCCAAAAAGAATTCGAGAAGAAGACCCCAGGACAATCACTAAGACTCCAAAGGTCAACAGTTCATCAAGAGATGAAATTGATTCAGTGCAGGGTGAAATCACAACTTCTCATGATAGAGGATTCGAGACATCTCCAAGGAGAAATGAGCATCACAATGATAGAGTTGAGACCAACTCTTCTTTCCAGTCTGTCTCCAGAGGAAACTCACCGAGGTATAAAAAATCTCGAAACTCTAAAATGCCATTTGATTATAAGCATGTTAATCACATAAAACAAAGCTTTTGGCATCAAATACCATGCACTTGTTGTGGATTGAATAACCACGCAGTGTCCTAGTGTTGGAAGAGAAAATCCTTGTGCAGGAAGGTTATGGCAACCAGGAGAAGGACGAGGATGGAAGATTGCTTTCGACACATAGAAAAGAGAAGGGGGAATGCACCTCTGAAGGAGAAAGCCCACTGCAACCATTGTAGAAGAGATGGGAATCATGAGGCCACTTGTTGGGCCTTACATCCATATATATGTCCAGAGAGGGAGAAGAAAACTAGACATACATCTTCGAGAGAGACATCCAGTCAAGTAGCGCTGCAGGAAAATCCGCCACTGGGAGAAGACCAGCTACCATAGAAAGGAGAGCTCGGTAAAAAGGAGATGTTCGACAAAATGGTTGAACAAATGGGGAAAATCCTTTTGAGTTAGTCGAGAGTGGCGAATTTTGTAAATCACATGTTGTGAGTCAGACCCCGTAGAAGGGTATTGTGTAAAAGTGATAATTAGTGATATCACTTCTTTTTCTTCTGGCACATGTTGATATTGTTAGGCCTTGTGAGGTAGTTTGGGTAAGGGTTTCTTATTGTAAGTCCAATGGACATGAAACTTAATGTAATGAATTTTGGGGACCAAAAGTCTTTTTAGTTGGGAGGCGTGATCCGGATGGATCTAAGGAACATCAAAGAAGTTTCAGAAGTGTCCCAGAATGCACAGAAGCAACCCAGGATGCTCAGAATGGCTTCAGCGGACAGAAAAAGGGAAAATATAAAAGTTCTCAAAACTCCATTAAAATAGCATGATTGCGAAGAGCGCGTCGCAAGATTTCCAACGGAGCAAAGGACTTGTCAAACAAAGTTACGGATCAAAAGATATAAGCGGTCAAAGTTCTAGTCAACCCAGCCCAGTCAACAGGGATGAGTCAACATCCGTACTGCTGACATCAGCATCCGTATGGATGACATCATCATTTGTACATCCCAGGTGGAAATCATAGAGAGTGACACATGTCATGATGATGTCAGCATGCCATGTGGCAACACCAGAAGCTACCATGTGTCACTCAAATTCGGGCTTTTTCAGGATGCCCCGTGGACGAGTAAAAATATGCCACGTGGCACCCCAAGTGATGCCACGTGGCACCACCCAAAAGGTGCCACATGTCCTGGATGACGCGGATATGGTGTCATCACGCACAGGTGGTCGAATCAGATGCTGCCATGTGGCCCAATAGGGGGCACCACGTGGCACCCCCGAAATGCATAAGGAGGCCCAGCAAATGAAAAATTAAAAATATATATATTAATTATAACTCCCCCATATATGGCAGAAGTTCTACTATATATGGAAGATCCACCATTTTATCCATCCGCTAACTGTGTGCCAGAAATAGCAGGAGTCTGCCAAATTCGCCCCCATTTTAGTGGCAGTTCTATTATATTTGGCATTTCTGCCAAATTTAACCACCGCCAAAACTGTCGCTATATTTAGCAGGGGCACGCGCCAAAATGGGTAGGCCCGTGGGATTCGAACACGGGACCTCCACCAATCAACAACCTAAATTTAGCCAATCTGTTAGCGCGCCAACGAATTCATTTATGAGATAACTGCCCGAGATTTGTATAAGAAGGGAGTCTAGGCAGAGTTCGATATAGAGCGAGTGCACGGAGCATTGAACGCGTCCGTATGGCCTGGTACGGCATGTACGGATTTTGGCATGCAAATCAAGGCGAGGATGCCTCTTGGGTCCAGAAAGTGCCTGACTTGGATCGAGGCGTGGAGACAGTCATTTTTAGGTAAACTAACGCCACGAACGCAGTGGTGATGTTAGTTTCCTAATCTGAGAAAAAAATCAGCATCTTAATTCCAGAATGAGTCATTTATTGTAGATGCAGTGGCACAGTAGCCGAGGCAGAGGTGTCTCTTGGGCCTGAAAGTGTCTGACTCAAATGGAGACGATTTGACAGTCATTTTTAGGTAATCGGCGACGCGAATTCAATGATGAGGTCTATTTTTGTAGCAAAGCTTTAGAGCAGCAAGCTAAGTGCTGGAGAAGCCAATGTAAGCATGCTTTTTATTATGTTGTTTTTTCATTAAATGTTGCAGCATAGCATGCGTATTATAGGTGTGAAGGAGCAGAGAGAGGCTCCAGCAAGGCAGCAAGATCAAATTATTTCTTCTATCTATTTGTTTATTATCTTCTTTCACATCAAATCAATCAGTTATATGTGACAAAGAAATTGTGACACTTGCATGACAAGTGGTCAATGAAGCAGTTATGATTCTCATGGTTTCGAGATCTTTTGTATGGGCTGCATATTTATGTTTTGGATCTGAGCAGCAGATCTAAGGCTTTTGATGGCTCCATGTTGATGGGGGTCATATTTTATTCTTCATCTTTTTATGTATTGAGTATGTGGGAATGATGTCCATGTCAGCATCATGGATGCCTCATGAGTAGAACTTGTGAAGCTGATACATTCCTGATCACATTTCGATCTCTTATTGTCGTCACTGAAGAGGGACGTTGGCCTTACAACTTGTAAAGGAGAGACATCATTACATCGAGAAGAATAAAGCATTCAAGATTTGGAGCATGACCCGAAGAGGTAGCCCACTGCAAGGGTGAACTTCGTTATCTAGTGAAGTGTCTTATCCATTATGTGTATTATGTTCTTATGTTGTTTTTCCATGAATTTCCGCACATAGGATGTTAAAAGAAAGCATGACAGATTGCACATAAGGAAGACTAAAGAGGTTTTATTCACTTTGGATTCAAGCTTATGAGACTTCAACTTTACCTTTAATTGCAAATCGCTCAAGTAAAACGATCTATTACTGACCCTTTTGAAGGAGTGACATAAACAACCAATTATTGGAAACTTATCGCTCCCGGGTTCAAATCACTTACAGACGACATTTGATAGTGTCTCACTATGATAGGAAAAGGGGTGTGCTTGTTGAGTGAGAACTGCGCCCACAATATAGTCTAAAGCATTTATCTCGATCTTAAAGGGATGTTGTAGGTCGGGTAATGAGAGCATTGGGGATGAGCACAAGTAATACTTCAAATCATCAAACTCGTGTTGTTGTGACAGGCCCTACATGAACTTTTCCTTACCACCACCCCTAATTACTTGTCTGAGGGCCCATGCAATATGGGAAAATCCCAACACGAACCTACAATAGAAATTGGCAAGGCCTAAAAAGGTCTGAAGCTTAGTGAGTCTGGTTGGGGCTGGCCAATCATGAATGACCTGGATATCGGATGGATTCACATGCACTCCATGCTTATCAAGAATGTATCCAAGGTATTGGACCCTGTCCATGTCGAAGGAGAGTTTTTCCAAATTTGCATATAGCTTGTGTTGTCTCAGAGTGTGCAAAACCTGGTGAATATGCTGCAAGTGTTCCTCCCAAGTCTTGTTATAGATGAGGATGTTATCCAGGTACACCACCATAAAAGAATTGGTGAAAGGCCGCAATGTATCATCCATCTTCCTCATGAAAGTTGTTGGGGCATTCCTCAAACCAAAGGGCATGACCAACCATTCAAAAAGACCTTATTTGGACTTAAAGGCAATTTTCCATACATTTGTCTGCTCTATTGGGACCTGATGGTATCTAGAATTCAAATCAATCTTACTAAAGTATTTGGCCCCCTTGAGTTGGTCAAGGAAATCATCGATTTGGGGAATCAGGTACTAGTTCGTGACTGTGATTTTACTTAGGGCCTGGTATTCGATGCAAATTCCCCAGGTCCTATATTTCTTCTGCACAAAAACTATCGAGCCTCCACACGGTTATGAGTTGGGTCAGATGTGCCTCTTTTTGAGTAGTTCTTGAATTTGAATCTTGATCTCCTTATTTTCCAACAGAGAGAGGAAATAGACTAACCGATTGGATAGCAGTGCACCGGGGTTCATATCAATTGAATGCTTTAGATAACAGTGCAGGGGTACCCCAGTGGGTGAGGAGAAGATGTATTTGTATTCTTCCATGACCTTATCCACTTGTTTTTGTTGCATGTAGAGATCGAACGTGGAGGCCATGTATGTGGCTACAACCTTCCACTCACTTTGAGAGAGAATCACGAAGAAGACAAACTTTCTAGTTTAAGATATGACCTTCCTACATTGCTTGGAAGAGATCAAGGAAATGGAAGTAGCTGGGAATACCTCGAGTATCCTGTACAATTTCCTGTCCAAAGTAATAATAACATTGTGAGGCCTAGACTCATATACAACATGAAGTTTCCATAAATAAGGTTGGCCCAAAATAACATCACAAACATCAAGGGGAAAGACATCACACAATACCTCATCTTTGAAGGGCTTGATATCGTAGGATAGGAAGCATTGTTCGCTTACACAAAGATCGGTTCCTTGGCAGAGCCATCCAATGGTGTATGGTTGCGGGTGTGGCATTGTCAATAGAGCCAATCACTTAAAAACCTTCGTCGAGATGAGGTTCTTATGACTACCACTATCAATAATGAAGTGCAGTGGAGTACCCTTCATCCACATCTATGAATGGAAGAGGCACTCACCTTCCTCTATCTCATCAAGTTCACTGGGATGGATCTTGGTGGTAGCAACAGTGGAACTGGGTTTTGTGTCAATAATCTGTCTCCCCTTTTCTAGTTTTGACTCAGAGTCAGAACCCACATCCGATTCAGAGGTTTTCACCTTGGCCACCAATGACTTCTTTGAGCAGCAATCGACAATGTTATGCTAGGGGCTCTTATGGAAGTCACAACACTTCCTGGTGTCTTTCTTTGTCTTTCCATTGTCCTTCTTTGTTTGTGTTTTAGAATAGTTTTCCTGAGGCTATCCATATTTTCTCTACCCTTTGTTCTACAGGTTGGGGTGGCCCTTTCCTTGCTTCTGTTGTGAGGGGTTCCCAGAACCAAATTGTCACATCTTTTGTTTTATCTTATGCTCGATTTTGACAACATATTGATAGGTCGCGCCCAAGGATGAGATGTCCAGAAAATCCATTTATGACTGGATATATCTATGAAAACCACCATGGTCCTTGAGCACCAGATGTTTCTCAGAATATTTGATACCCAACTTGGTGCTCAAGGTATGGAATATATTTGTGAAATCTGGCACTGTTTGGTCCCTTTCCTGTCACAATGTGGTCCATCTTGTATACAAGTCATCTTGACTTCCAAAAGGCTAGTATTGTTCCATAATAACATCCTTGAAGGACTCCCAGGTGGGTGAGATTGTAAATAATGAGGTTTCATTTGTTTCCCTTTTCTCACAGAAATTATCCAATCAATATTTGACACGGGGGATGGCTTTAAGGAGCGCAAATGTAATCTTTTCTCTATTGGAAAAGTTATGGATGGAAAAATACCTTTCTATAAGATTCAACCATTTGTCTATAGAATCTACTTCTATTTGACCTTCAAATATATGAATATAAAATTTAATATGTACCTTGAAGGGGGTGGCCCCTTCGCTTGAGGAAGATGCGTCACCTGTTGGTAGTCGTCGAAAGATTTGCGCAAAACTATCCATCATCTTGTTCATCTATTACGTGAGGGATTCCTCAAGAAATAGTTTGAAAGGATCTCCTATCCCATCATCTTTATTTTCTCCCACCATGGAAGGTCGCTTGGGCCTACGAGATCTCTTGTCCTCAAGAGAAACAAGCTCAAGACCCAACTCTTTGTACTCTGACCTCGTCGGGGACATGCACTAAGAACGACAAGGAGCATACCACTCTGATACCAATGATCCATATTTTATGAGAAGAATGAAATGAATATATATATATATATATATATATATATATATTATTAACATAGAGATACAATGAAAAATAACAAAGATACATTAAAACTTGGCTTCTACTCAATAAAGAAATACGTTGAAACTGTAAAATGCATATTGAAACAAGATTGTTAGAATGGTGGTGGCTTATCTATGATAAGAGATGTGACAGCTGCACTCATTCGCAAGAAGATTATTAAAATGAGTCTCCAAATTCCTTTTTACATCAAACATGAATGCCAAAACCCTAGACATCCAAAAACCTAACCCTAGGAGATGAAGCGCCAAAAGTCATGTGGGCCTCGTTGGGATAAGTTGGTACATCGACTTTCTGGGGTTGTAACTTTTGCATACGATCTCCATTTTAGGCACACGATAGCACGTTGGATAGGTCTATCCAAGGACTACACATTATGTCATCAAACTTTAAATTAGTCTATAGTGTGACTGTGGTGGGCCCAAAAAATGTTGTTTAGGGCCTCAAAACAGCCCTGGAAGTTCGAGACCCGAAAAGCTAGGAAAAAACTACCAAAATGAAAACTAAAACTGCCAAGATGAAATCTGTATGTGAGCCATTTCAAATAGGTGGGTGGCCACCAATATCCACCTGGATCACCATCTGATTTTATTTTCCTTTAAGCCCTTGGCTAACTTTAAATCCCGCCACCATATACTAGCTTTATCTTTTAGATTATAGATGGCCATTCTCACTTTCATACTACTAGAGTAATTGTAATTTGGAAATATTTCTTTATATTGAGTAACGAAGCTTCCGCTTCTTCGCCAATATTGGACTCTCCATCAAAAGTTGAAGGTTTAATTTTCTTAAACTCCCCATCTAAGTGATCCATCTGGGTTTTTTTTCTTCACTGTAAACACTCTGTTTTTAGTCATGTGTGTGTCATTAGAAGAACTATTTTCTTTCTCAATTCCTTTGCTTGAATATTTTGAAGAATTCTCACTGACTTCCTCATCCATATCATTAGTCTTTGGGATCTTTTTCGTTGTTATTCTTCATAACAATATATAATTTATTTCTTGTTGATATTCCTATGCTTTCTTCAGTTTCTCATTACCATCCTTGAATGTTTGTAACTCTACTATTAGATTTCTCATTGTTTCCAAAACCTGTGTTGTTGAGCTAGTCTCACTGGGGTGTTCTGGATTTCTATGAGGTTGTTGATTATTATTTTCTTCATGTATGTCTTCTTCACCATTATGTGTGGACATGATTATAATTTTTTTGAAATAGTCAGTTTGTAACAATGAACAATTTACTTGTTAGTTTTTTTTCAAACAGATATTTACTATTATGGTGATGCTCATCATGTCTAATTGTTGTAACCTATGGCTTTGATACCATATGTAACAAACCCCAAAACAACACAATTGATTTTTTTTTGTTTTAGCACGGATATACCTCATTAACCAAAAAGAATTTGGCTACCTTATCTATAATTTTAACTTATTGTTATCAGCTTACTCTCAATAGAAGCAAAATCCTTTTACATTAATTACATCATCATCTATTCTAGATCTAAGTACTCCCCAAGACAAATGTAAAGACACAATCATGTCCTTCATGAGTTATGAAGGACTTCGACAGACTTATCCTGGATAAAATACAAATTATGTGATCATCACCATTTTTCGTTAACCTTGCTATGCTATCAAATCATTTAGAGACCCATAATTTATACTATGGTATAAACTACCATTTATGAGGTAACACAAATAAAGGTAAAGGTTATAAGAAATTTATACTTTAAACCTAACTTATTCGAAGATCAATTGTATCGTCACCATAGATGCAAGGATGGGTTCATCTCCTTTTAGAGTCAAGGTCAATTTATTCATAAGGGGATTTACAACTATATGATGGTTAAAGTGATTAGACCATCAAGTTTTAAAGCCATGGTTATTATTTGGAATAAACTCCGAAAATCAAACAAGTCTTAAACATTTTGTGTGGCAACTCATAGGTTGGAAGGGTACTATATAAAATTGTCTGGAAGTTTCCTTATGTAGTTAAGGTGAGGTGACTATCAACCAGTTTAAACTTCATTATCTAATAAAAATAAGAACGCTCAGTCTGACTCCTTGTGGCTTTTGGCTAACCAAATGCATCCACGTATACACCATCACATGGCCTCTCTATAAAAATTTATTTCATTGATGCAGCCATTAACTTCTGGTTTCTGAGGAGATAATGACGCTTAAGTATTAATCTTCTCTACAGGATTATGAAAATTTAACCAGTACCCCATGGGTTGAAATAACCTTTGCTCATAGAGGTAAATTGGCTTTAAAATAATTACTTTCATTAAAGAAATGCTTAAATAACTCTATGTTGACCCTTCATAATTTTTTTGTCTGTTGGTTAAAGGTTGTGGAATGTATTTTATACGCCACCCAAAGTACTCGAGTTTCATTACTTAGATCCCCATAAAGTATGTGAACATAATTGGATTAGTCAAATTACTAGGAACGAATTATTTCTTGAGAAAATGGAAATATGATTTTTATTTAATATATGAGTAAATAGAAGAAAAAATAGCGCACAGCGATTTGACTGGTAAAGTCTACGAAGGTATACATACCCTAACCCCTTTGGATTTGAATCTATGACCTCTTAAGAGGAAACACATGTTTTTAACCATTAGACCCACTCATGTTGTATGGTTATGAAGACTATGAAAATTTTCTCTACCTTCATGAACCTAGGATCATTTCTATGATTTATGTATTGAATTTTTTTTAGCAAGTTTACTGTACTCGAATTCCAATATTTAGATTATGAGTAATTTTCATGAGTCTACAAAATGTATGGGATGTGACTTCTTATAAATACTACTCCATAAAGAAGACTTTCCTCTATATTTTAATAAGGAATGAAATCTATTTTTCATCAATAATTATAAAAATCACATGTACTTATTTATAAATATATTTTGTCTGTTTCCATGCTATAAAATTCTTGTATTCTAATTCAAATACAATTGGAAATCTTATCTATATATTTAGACAGATATCTGAAAATTTGCATGTTATTTCAGTTCAAGTATTATGCTTTAGGATTTTCTTTGATCTATCATTCAATCTACAATGTAGAAATTCATCAATGGTACCTGAATATATATATAAATATACACAGAATTCACAAATCTTATAACCATATGTTAACTTCTCAAATACAATCTTATTTGAAACTAACCAATATGCTAATATGTAAGAGTTATTTGCTAATGAACAAAAGGTACATATCTGAACCGGATTCACCGGAAACAAATGGACCAGCCACATTCCACCCAACCGTAGATGCAGAACAACCAAGTTACTTATCTTGATCACCCCAAGCCTAACTATGACTCCGTAAGGGTGAACTAAGCTCCACTTATTAGCCAATGTAGCTCTGTATAGTTCAAAAAATAATTTTACTAACACTTGATTGCTCACACAACAAATATCTCATTTTCTCAACATACTAAGTAACGTTGTGCTTCCCACATATGTTGTATATATCCATTATTTTCCCTAGGACTTTTCTTTTTTTCATTTCCCTCATAAATTCATAGCTTTAGAAATACCTCATTTTTAGGGGTTTCCAATGACAAAACTCTACTTCTGACACTTGTCAAATCCAGCTCTGAGTTAACTTTAACATGTTCCCCACTCATGGAGTAATAGTAAGCTATTTTTAACCTGATTGTTCCATCGGTTTCCTGTATTTATTAAATAAAAGTTTTTGTCTCTTACATTTGTCCATCAAACGAGGACAGTTGGCAAGTCAAACTCTTGCACAATAATTTAAACAATAACAATTAAATTTCTTAATAAAACCAAGTACATATTTCCATAAATGGAAATTATTCAATAAAATGTTTAATACTTGAGAATATTACATGAGAATTGCAGACATGGGTAGTATTACATGATTGAATAAGGGTTTCCTTTAATGAAAAAGGGGGATATTTTTGGAAATATTGTATTCATTGATATCAAAGACAGAGGGAGACTACATATGTCCAAGATAAAGATTGCAATATGGAGATTGTTGGAAATTAATTGTTTTTCGATTTTTTATGCTCAGTTGGGATACCCTATATTTGAAGGAATTTTTACTCTAAAGAACTAGCTCAAATGGGAGCATAGGATATATGGTTGGAACCTTTATTCTGATACTTTTCCAATTGTATATGTCATTCCCTCTAAATCCTTACGAATGAGGTGATATGAAATACTTAATCTGGTTGGCCCAGCCATAAAGTACAGGTCGACGCAGCCAATTTTACAAGTTGACCCCATAAGTGAACTCATAAACACTCTAAATACAGGATATATGTGAAAATTTTAAGTGTATCCAAGAAATAAGAGAAAGTACAAGTGAAAAGAAGAGATCTAAGGTGTGTAAGAGGAGTTGGGGAGTATTCTCAGGGTCTAAAGATGCGCAAGAGGAGATTTCTTGGATTTTTAAGGGTGAGCTATCAAGGACTAAGGTCTATGATGCCACAAAGTGAGTTGTTTTGAGTTTGTGATATTTCAATATGAAATTGTATTCTGAAAATGGTGTTATGAGTCTTGCTAGGGCATGAAGGCTAAATATGACTAGGGTTTGAAGCTATGTTTGGGGTATGAAGCAAAGAGAGGTGTTGGAGTATGAAAGTTAAGGGTATGATGATGTTGTGAAATGCATGAGGTATGAAGCATGCAGGTGAAGTCAAAAGTACTTTGTATATGAAGATATTATATTGGTTCCTATACATGTCTTACTAAGTTGGTGCTAAACTAAGTAGATTGGTGTCTCCAATAGGTTGCTTCCTACACAATATCTTGTTGAGTTGGTGCTCAGTTGAAGAGATTGGTGTATCTAGTATGTTGGTGCTTACAATATTTGTAACAATAAGTTTATGCCTATAGACATTTATAAAGATAATTGTTTGCGGTTTTCTCCCACAAGGGTTTCCAAATTAAACTCTATGTACTATGATTTGAGTTTACATGTGTTTATTGTTTT